>ML820836.1:35304-62769 GCA_009831015.1 Picea engelmannii
GTTGGCACATACATTAGGTGTATAGTTGATGATGTTGGTACATATTGATGAGTCATTGTTGATGAGTAGTTGACACATGATTGGTATATACTTGGTACATGGTTGGATGCACTTGTTTATGGTACAGGTTGATTACAGGTTGTCTGGCACATGTTGGTGCATGGTTGATGCTCTTGTTTATGGTACAGATTGATATATGTTGAGGATTGTTGCCTCATCTCAGTTGGTGGTGAGAATGCAAGCTGAGTCTTTCATATAGAGTTGGTTCTCTTGTAGAGTTGTACTCTATTCAGTTGTTGCTGATAAACCCCAAGGATTGTAGTCTGTAATAAAAGGAAAATTCTACATACATCTTGTGTTCTTTGTGTTCATTGTGGTGATGACTTGTTGATGATATATTGATGATATATGTTGCTAATATGTGCTCACATATAACTGGTTATAAATGACAACAATGGGTAACGAATAAATGTTGAATGCTAATTGATGAGTTTTTGTGCAAGAGGGAAGTTTTGGGAAAAAGAGCCCCACACTCATTCACCCCCCCTCTAAGTGTGGTAGGTGTGTCCAACAACACACTCCTCATAGGTTGACCAAAATGAGCTCCTTTCTTCGGATTCTTATATGGGAAATATTTGAATCCTTTATTTTGGAATCCACTCTTATCCTTTCTCTTCCAATCCTTAGAAGGCTCATGCTTATGTTTAGACTGGTCATAGAAACATTTATCCTTCCTCATAGTTTCTTCCAATCTCTTGGGCTTGTCAAATTCAATCTTGTCCCGATAAGGCTATGGTAATCCACTGAGAAAATGTTGTATCCTTGATTTCTCTTCCTTGAGGTAAGGAACATACCTCAACAACTCCAAAAATATCTTAACATATGCATCCATGGTAACTTGTCCCAACTTATGCTCACAAAAATCCTTGATTTTATCATCATAATATTTCTCCAAGAGGTATGCGTTTTGGAAGTACTTCTCAAATTGATTCCACGTCAGTTTCCTTTCTTTTAGTCCCTTGAATTCCTTGAGGTATTCCCACCATATGGAAGCTCCTCCATTCAGGTTGAATATGGAAATATTTTCTTTCATATTATCCGAGTAATTATGTACCTGAAATTACTTCTTCAAACCTAGTAACCAAGCCTTAAATTCTTATCCCTTCCTGATTTCTCCATCAAAGGTAGGCGGCTTAACTGTCTTGAATTCTTTGGTCAGAGAAATATGTGAATGTATATTAATTTTCTTATCAGGGACACTCGATCTTGTGTCATTGTTGGACAAATCCTCATAAGAAATTTTCCTTATGGGTGACTTTATGGAAATACTCCCACCAGATTTACTTTTCTTTTCATTTTGATGCCTCTTCTTGGAATAACTCTTTCCTACATTGCTATGGGCCAATCCATGATTTTGGGAATCTAAAGGGTGTTGAAAGATTGATTGTCATTGAATTTTTGAAATATTGGTTGTCATTGATTTCAACCCTTGAACATGAAGTTAAAATTTAACAAGTTGCATGTCATTAACAAGACATTATGAGTTGGCCCTAAATTAGGAAAAAGGTAAATTCTAAAAAAAAAATGATTTTAGAAAATTCTCGGATGAATCTAAAATTGACCAATAACTAAGAGCTAACTAGAGTGACATTATTCATCAAATCATTTTTCTGATTGCCTGGATAGATGAAGAGATAATTGATAATTAAAAGTAAACAAAAAATTGCAAAACACTAAAACTCGAATTTGAGGCATCATATGTAGGAATTTGGCTCCCCAAAAATTGTTGAAATGGATCCTAATATAATAAATAAGATCATCACGCCCGCAGGGGTGTAGATCAATTGACAAGTTCCGTGTAAATGGAAGGAAATATGTAAAGGAGGTCTCAAGTTCGATTTTCACCCCGATTTATCTGTGTTCCATGCTTGTGGGTTGTGTGGCGCACCTATGGGTATAGTAGTAGCAGACGGGTATCGACCACGTGTCATGTGAGTACGAGAACCGTGAGTTGTCGATTCCCCCAACATAATAAATAAATAAGATCGTCACAATAGTAAAATCTTCGAGACCCAACCCCCTGTAAAATTTCATCCCAATCGGATAACTGAGTCAAAAGTTATGACTCTCAGAAATCCCTACATTTTTTAATGAGATCCTCATTGGAAACACATATATACAGAGAAGAGTCAATTGAATATTTTCATGTGAATATATATTGGAAAATCTAAGGCAATGAGATGAAGGCAACAAATTTCAGTGAAGGGATACGTTTACAAGAGCTGAGTGTACAGAAGAAAATTTATTGTGGTAGTGTCTCTAATATAATCCATGAGTTGCAGAAGGGAAAAGCACGAACATTCAGGAGCAAGAAGTGTACAAGTTAGGAATATGTGATGAAGACAAGCAGGAGATCAGAGATCTAATAAACTAGATTAGCTATAGATTGAAGTTATGTCTTCTTGTGTATGTTAGAGTGTGTATTCTGAAGAAATCAGAAACAAATATGTCTTAGTGATTCATAAGCATTTGATTTGGAGAACTCTCTTTTGTGTCTTGGTATGAGGTATGTGTGGTTGCAGTCTTGATGAGATATCAAAATCAGTAGCAATAACAGAAGTATCAGAAATAGTAGCAAAAATAGGTTATCAGTTACAACGAAAGAGGTAGTGACATATTGGTATACATTTATATTTCAAGGCAGTTGGATGGGGCAAGGAAAGGGGGTTGTAGTCTCCTTCTAGTTGGAGCCGGTAAATTAGTGAGTTGGAGCTTACTTGAGGTTGCAGCCTGTAAATAGGAGTTTGGAGCCTTCTTCCAGTTGTAGCTGGAGAAATAGGAATTTGATGCTTCCAATGAATGTACTCTTTGATCAATAAGAAAAACATTATGTGGTTTTTTCCCGCCTTCGGTTTCCACGTAAAATTTTGGTTTACTATGTTTATGTGATGTTTATGCATTGAATTATGGTGTTGATGATATATTGAATGCTAATGAGAAACTGTTGAACATTATTAGAGGCTTTATATTGTGATTAAAAGTACTAATTGTGATAATACTAATTCACCCCCTCTCAGTATTCCAACAATTGGTATCAGAGCAGGTCCTTCAAGAAGCAATCTAACCACTGGAAGGAGATCATGGAATACGCTAATATTGGATCACCATTGTTTGACGGTAAACAATATACCTTCTGGAATAAAAGGATGAAAACCTTTTTACAGGCACATGGATTTGATGTTTGGCAATCAGTAGTAGATGGGTATACGACACCAGCCACTCCCCCAACCAACAAATATGGAAAGAAACTCAACGAAAACAACTCAAAGGATAAAGGTACCATTATGAGCAATTTAGTTGATTTAGTATTTTTTAGAGTTATGCATTGTGACATTGCAAAGGATCTTTGGGATAAAATCCAAAAGATTTATGAAGGAAATGCCAAAGTTAAGGGAGCCAAGCTTAAAATAATTAGAGCTAAGTTTGAACAATTGAAGATGAAGACATTGCAACCTACCTTCTGCGAGTTGACGAAATAGTTAACACTATTAAGGGACTGAGAGTATAATTTGATGACTCAGTGGTTGGTGTTATAGTCCAAAAATTCCATATCTGTTCATTCCAATACATTGGCCCATCCATTTGCATACTTTACCAAAATAATGCTAAGGCTTCCTTCTAAAAAAATTGTTTTTGGATAGTGTACACGCCCTGCTACACTAATAGACTACATATGAACGTGTGTTGCATGCTAGTTAGCCCACATACACATGCATGTTGCATGCTATTTAGCCCGTGTTTACCTCCAAAAGTTGCAAAAAATATAAAATTGCGTAGAATTCGGTGAAATTTTTGGACTATGGAGGGTTTCCTAACCATTTTACCCCTTATAGCATGTCCCCAAACTGAATAACCATATTTTTCTCATATAGAAAGAGGTATTGGGGATTCATTTAGAGACATGAACAAGAGAATAATAAAACTCTACCAAAATCCCTTCCCTTTCTTTGCCCAAGTATTGCATCTCATTCTGAGTTTTAGCCTCAACTTTCCCCTCCAACCATTCTCCCTGTGTAACCCTTCCTCCTTCCCTTGATGGTATGTTGGTTGTGAGAAGCTAATGTGGGATTGATGCACTTGGAGCCATGACAGAGGAGCCCAAACTTTGTTTGTAGAGTGGTCTCCAGCAAAGGTTGTAACCTTTTTTATCTTGAATTTGAATAAAAGAGATTATCTTTGTCCCAAAACCCTATGTTTACATGTTCTTGTTAATTTGATCATTTATAACTATCTTTAGACTTTTAAAGTAATTATTAGAGATTGCATATGTTGTTACATTGTATTCCTAACCCCTTGCAGGTTAACTTTGGGAGGCGATCTGTGATCTAGGAGGCAGAAACAAGCAAAAGAGGTCTACACCAACCGTAAGGATTGAAGGTGCACTCATTAACCCTCTCTTTCCTCTTTCTCTCATCACTTAGTTTAGATGGTTTTGGGGTAGATTAAAGGTAGATCGGTCTTTTAAGGGAGTTATCGATTTGCCTATTCCTTAGACCTATTTTAGAGGGATTTTCCCCATAGAAGTTGGTCAAAAGGTATTGAGGTATCTTCCTATGAAATTTGATCCTAAAATATCATCCCTAGAAGAAAGAGAAGATTTGGTACATTGAGCATGGACGAGTTTTTAGAAAAACAAGATCGCAGAGAAATAAAATAAAACAAATGCAGAAATAAAACATAGAATATACAAAATACAATAGAGACACATATATATGTGATTCACCCAGTGTGGGCCACGTTCATCAGAGAAATTTCCAGGACCTTCCTTTTTATTATCCAACAAAATGAAGGGATACAACCTACAACACGCCCATTGCAACTTCCTCTTCTTTCTCTCACAGTCTCCTCCCTCAGAATACAATATTCACTATCACTGACAGCCGCAATAAAATTCCATCATAAAAGAGGGTTTCCTTCTAGGGAAAAAATCCATAACATATCTTATACCATCATATCGATGACCTTATAATGAATGGTCCATATTGACTATGAAATTACAATATTTTACAAGGCAATTTTTTCCAAAATTTTGCTTCGGGGGCGCTGCCCTTGAATCCCCTGCCAGGGGGGAGCTCCATTAATTTTCGTCACCCCCATGAACCCCCGTGACGACAGTAGTGAGGAGGAAATCCCCCCCCACACTCCCCCATCAAGAAATGGGATCCAAGCACCACTGAAACAAATCTATGAATCAGGAATACAATTATGCTCCACAACCAACATGAGCTACATGCAATATTTACATCCTATGAAATGAGAATAGAATAGGAGAACCCAATTATGAAGGGAGAAAATTTCAAGGCATACAAGAAGACAAATAAGAAGAACAAGAAAATGTCAAAACTAGGTTGCAACTGTAGTGGTGATTCAGACGAAGATGAAGAGATGGCTAATTTCGTAAGGAAATTAAAGAAAGGAACTAACAAGTATAAAGGTATGCTTCCATTGAAATGTTTTAATTGTGGTGGTATTGTTCATTTTTCTTCTAAATTTCCTCATAAGAATAAAGACGGTGATGAAGAAGAAGTTTCTAAAAGGGAAAAGAAATATCAAAAGGGAAATAAGAGAATAAACACAAGGAAATTCTTCAAGAAAAGTTTCTACTCAAAGGAGGACAATTCCTCATTAGACGGGGATGATAATTATAGTGACAATGATTCAAAAAGAGTACTCTTCATGAAAATAGAAGATGGTTCTAAAGAACAAGGAAAATTCGATGTCAGAGAAGATCTAATCAATGCATTAGAAGAACTCAGGAAATAAAGAAAGAAAAACAAGTAACTCAAGGCAGAGTTAAAAATGAAAGAGGGATCTTAGAATTCCAACTCTGAAGAAATCGAGTAGATAATCACGAGTCTAAAAATTCAAATAGAAGAAGACGAAAGAATTTAGGAAATACTTAGAAGTCAGTTAGAATAAAAGGATAAAATGATTAGAATCTCGGAAGAATAAATAATATCTTTAAGGAAATATCTTCAAAATAAAGATATGCAGCAAAAGAGCACCATAATGTTGGATCAAATCATCGAAAGTCAAAGACCATCCAATGACAGATCCAGACTAGGATACAATCAAGTACAAAATGAGATTGTCATAAATTTTCATAGATTTTGTCAAGAAGGAGGAATTTCATAGATTTTGTCAAGAAGGAAGAATGCAAGCCCCCAAAGAAGAATATTCCAAAAATAAAGAAGACTCAAGAAGATGAATTTAGAAGGAGTGCATCACAAAGAAGATAATATACTCCCAAGTATCAAATATTATTTTATGGTCATTGTTTTAATTGTGTTAATTATGGACATAAAGTTGTAAATTGCAGAGCCTATGCCAAGAACAAAAGAAACTATGTAGGGTACCTAAATAATAGCTATCCCAGAATATCTTATGAAGCATACAGTAGAAACCAAAACATTTTTGGCTCATTGAGAAATGAAGTAGAGTGTTGTAAATGAAACAATTTTGGACACATAGCGAAGAATTGTAGATTGAATATTCCACCCTGGGAACCAAAGCAGAACATTAACAATCATATATCGGAACCACAAGAGATATGGAAAAGGAAGCATAATCAATGCTCGCTTGCTATACAAGCCCAATACAGAAAAAGTGATTTGTATGTTGACAGTGGTTGTTCAAATCATATGAGAGGTGACAAGAACAAGTTTGTAACTCTGAAGAAAGAAAGATATGGATCAGTTTCATTTGGAAAAAATCATTCAACTAAAATTACAGGTAGAGGCACAATTAATATTGGAAGCAAAAATGCCATGGAAAAAAATGTTCTATTGGTCGAAGATATGAAACAAAATCTGTTGAGTGAATTCAAATGTGTGATCAAGGACACACACTTCAATTCAACTCAAAGAAATGCAAAATTAGGAAAGAAGGATCAGGGAAGTTAGTGGCGACAATGATAAGGACTCTGAACAACATATATGTTTTGAATGAAATTGGAAAAGAAATTTGTTTCTTAGGAAAGGAAAATGAAGGTTGGATCTAGCACAAAAGAATGGGTCACATGAAGTTTGAAAATATTGTCAAAATCAACAAAAATGAAGAAGTAAAATAAATGCATGAAATTTCAAAGTCAGTGAATACTCTATGTAAGAATTGTATACAAGGAAAATAGAATAGGACTAAGTTCAAATCAAAGGAGCACTCAATGAAGAAACCATTGGATATTGTACATACCGATCTATGTGGACCAATGAGAAAAAATGTATTAAATGGTGAACAATACTTCATGCTACTGATTGATGACTACAAAAGAATGACTTCAGTTTTCTTTCTCAAGAAGAAGTCAGAGGCATTTGAGCACTTCAATATATAAAAAGAGATGGTTGGAACAGAGACAGACTTAAAAATAAAATGTTTGAGATCTGATAATGGTGGAGAGTTTACATCGAAATAATTCATGGTTTTTTTTTGGAGAACATGGAATAAAAAGACTATTCTTAGCAGTCAGGACACCTCAGAAAAATGGAGTTGCTAAAAGAAAGAAAAGAACAATACAAGAGATGGCTAGAACCATGTTGAAAGATTCCAAGTTGGTTGACATGTTTTGGGCATAGGAAGTACATACAATAGTTCATATTCTGAACATAGGATTTCTTAGAGGTAATAGTGATAAGACTCCCTACGATATATGGAAAGGAATACCAAAAAATGTGAAGCATTTTACAATATTTGGAAGGAAGTGTTATATCAAAAGAGAAGACGGAAGGATTGGAAAATTTGACTCCCAAGTTGACAAAGGCATATTTTCCAGGTACTCAAGCAAGAGAAATACATACAAATGTTTCAATATGAGACTTAATAGATAGTGGAAAGCATCAATGTATAGATTGACGAGACAAGTGTACGAAATCCCAAAGAATAAAGAAAAGACTCAGTAGAGAAAGAAGGAGAAGAGGATTTAAAATAAGAAGTAGAAGAAGCAAAGTGGAAGAAGAAGAAGAGTATCCAGAAGCATAGCAAGAGGAAGATGACCAACAAAATCTTCATATATCTCCCAAAACTCCTAGCTAACGAATGTCGAAAAATCATCCACCAGAATAGATCATTGGGAATAAAGATGCAGGAGTTGAAACCCGAAGAAAATTAGGCTCACCAAAACAAAGACATCTAACATTGTTTTCCATAGTTGAACCCAACAGTTTTGAAGAAGCCATCACTAATGAACATTGGATCTAAGATATGGAAGACGAACTAGATCATATAGAGAAGAATGAAACATGGGAATGTTCCAAGGCCTAAGAATAAAAATGTGATTCGAATAAAATGGGTATTCAGAAACAAGTTGAATGAGGATGGACATGTAACCACAAATAAAACAAGGTTAGTATGCAAGAGATATGCTCAGCTCGAAGGAATTGTTTTTGAAGAATTTTTTTCCCAGTTGCCAAAATGGAAGCAATCAAACTAATCTTGGCTTATGCATGTTCTAAGAAAATCAAAGTATATCAGATAAATGTAAAATCATCCTTCCTAAATGGCGAACTAGAAGAAGTCTACATCAAACAACCAGAAGGATTTATACTGTGAGAAAAGGAAGATTATGTTTGCATATTAAAGAAGGCATTGTATGGACTCAAACAAGCCCCCATAGCATGGTATTCAAGATTGGACAAGTAGCTACAACAACAAGGGTTCAGGAAAGGCAATGCAGAAAGCAATCTCTACATAAAGGTAAATCAAGATAGTATATTGATAATTGAAGTTTATGTTGATGACATTATTTTTGGATGTGATGATGATAGGATGAGTCATAAATTTGCTAAATACATGCAAAATGAATTCAAAATTTCATTACTTGGTGAGTTTTCTTTCTTTTTGGACTCCACATATGTCAGTAATATAAAGGTATTTTCATCTCCCATACCAAGTATATAAAATAAATGCTAAAGAAGTTTGGAATGGTAGATTGCAAGCATGTAATTACTCCCATGCAAACTAGTTGCAAATTGAGAAAAGATGATAAATCCAAGGATGCGGATCAAAGACTCTACATATCGATGATTGGCGGTTTACTCTATGTGACAACATCGAGACTGGATGTGATGCAAGAAGTTGGACAGGTTACAAGATTTCAATAAACACCGAAGGAAACACATGTTATGGAAGTAAAAAGAATATTCATATATCTCAAAGAAACAAAATACTATGGATTATGGTATCCAAAAGGGAATGATCTATCCCTAGTTTCATACACAGATGCAGATTGGGAAAGAAGTGTTGATGATAGAAGAAGTACAAGTGAAGAAACCTTCTACTTGGGTGATTTTCTTGAATCTTGGTTGAGCAAGAAACAATCTTCAATATTTCTTTCCACGACATAAGCAGAGTCTATTGTAGCAACAACATGTTGTACACAGGTTCTCTGGATGAAGTAAACTTTGCAGGACATAAAGTTGGAATATGACGAGCCTATTCCAATATTTTGTGATAATACCAGTGTTATAAGTATCTCTAAGAATATAGTGATGCGTTCCAAGACAAAACACATTCCGATCAAGTTTCACTTTCTACAGGATGAGGTTATAGAGAATAAAATCAAGTTAGAGTATGTTTGGACAAAATAACATATTGTAGATATCTTCACCAAACCTCTTCTAAGGGAGACTTTTGAGTATTTTCGATAGAAACTAGGAGTAGTTTCAGACCCACAATGATCTATATGGAAGTTGGCACAGTAAGACAGGGGGAGAGCATAGGTAAATAATGAAATAATTGAATTCTTTTTGAATGCTTTTTATCATATATTTACACGAGGAAGCACAATGAAGAGAAAAATCAATAGAGATTAGAGGTTTACATGCATGAGGAATAGCCCCAAGGAGAAGTCACCCTTTTCCATTGATTTCAAAGGGGGAGAGAAAAATAGAGGCATGGAAATGAAGAGAAGAGGCATGAATATAGGGGGAGCCAACATGAGCATAAGTGTTTTCCATGTCTAAGTGTTGTGTCTAAGTGTTGCCATCAATGCCAAAGGGGGAGATTGCTAAAATAATAGCTGTTGAAAGATCGGTTGTCATTGAATTGTTGAAAGATTGGTTGTCATTGATCTAAAACATTAAACATGAGTTAAAAGTTAACAAATTTCATGTCAGTTGCATGTCATTAACAAGACATTATAGGTTCGCCCTAAATTAGGAAAAAGGTAAATTGTCGAAAAAAAACCAGTTGATTTTAGAAAATTATCGAATGAATCTAAAACTGAACGATAACTAAGAGATAACTAGAGTGACAATATTCATCAAATCACTTTTTTGATTGCATTCATAAATGAAGATATAACTGATAATTAAAAATAAAAATAAAAAACCATAAAAACACTAAAACTTGAATTTGAGGCATCATATTAAGGAATTTGGCTCCCTAAAAGTGTCAAAATGGATTATGACCTAAAAAATTAGATCAGCATGGTAGTGGACTCTTCGAGAAGAAACTCCTTGTAAAATTTTATCCCAATCGGATAACCGAGTCAAAAGTTATGACTCTCGGAAATCCCTGCATTTTTTAATGAGATCCTCATTGGAAACACATATATACAAAGAAGAGTCAATTGAATATTTTCGTATGAATATACATTGGTAGATCTGAGGTAGTGAGATGAAGGCAACGAAGTTCAGTGAAGGGAGAATTTTACAGGAGCCAGGTCTATGGAAAAAAAGTTACTGCAACAGTGTCTCTGAGGTAATCTGTGAGTTGTAGAAGGGAAAAGCATGAACATCAGCAAGAAGGAAGTGTACAGGTCGCAGATCTGTGAAGAAGACAAGAAGAATATCAGAGATATAATCCACTAGTTCAACTATAGATTGAAGGTATGTCTTCATATGTATGTTAGAGTGTGTATTCTAAAGAAATCGGGAACAAATATGTCTTAGTGATTCATAAGCATTGGATTTTGAGAACTCTCTTGTGGATCTTGGTATGAGGTATGTGTGGTTGCAGTATTGATGAGATATCAAAATCAGTAGAAGTAAAAAAAGTATCAGAAACAACAACAACAACATGTTATTAGTTACAACGAAAGAGGTAGTGACATATTGGTCTACATTTATATTTCAAGGCGGTTGGACGGGGCAAGGAAAGGGGGTTGTAGCCTTCTTCCGGTTGGAGCCGGTAAATTAGGGAGTTGGATCTCCCTTCAGGTTGCAGCCTGTAAATAGGGGGTTGGAGACACCTTCCAGTTGTATATGGAGAAATAGGAAGTTTGTTCTTGCAATGAATGCACTCTTTGATAAATAAGAAAAACATTATGTGGTTTTTTCTCACATTGGGTTTCCACGTAAAATTATGGTGTACTGTGTTTATGTGATGTTTATGCATTGAATTATGGTGTTGATGATATATTGAATGCTAATGATAAACTATTGAACATTATTGTAGGTTTTATATTGTGATTAAAAGTACTAATTGTGCTCATATTGATTCACCCCCCCTCTCAGTATTCCAACAAAGGGGTTTTCAACCTCTCTGATTGTTGCAACTCTACATTACTAGAACCTTGTCGTAGATGCTTTTGAATATCAAAAAATCTCTATAGTAGTATTCATTCAACTATGCCTGCTTATCTTTATCTCTCATGAGATCTCATTGTCTTCCTTCGGAATTTTGACAGAAGCCACCAAATCTGGATTGGTTTCTCTATCCCCTCGACCATCAAATTCCTCATCTCTAAAGTGTGATGTGTCCTCCATGCTATGTTTCACCATTCACTTACACTTTCCTATGTGCTAAAATAGAAAAAAAATGGTATCCATTAAATAAATAAACATCATAGCATGCATTCTTGGAAAAATAACAAGTGTTCTTAAATAGTATTAAGTGACCTTGGTGACCCATGCAAGCCTAGAGTTTGAAAATTGCTCTAATACCACTATATAACACACCCAACCTCCTAATCACCACTTATACTAGTGGAATGTTATATTTTCCTCCTCTTCTTGAGGTGGGTATTCAGATTCATCAATCACTTAAGTGAATACTTCTCTTATCACATTAATACATACTATATTAACTCTTACAATCTCAATGAAAATTCTTCATAGAGTTTGTTAGGATATCCAGGGACTTAGACACCCTCCACCGAATGGTCAACATTAATTATCACCATCAGATCAACGATCTATAGCTATTCAGACTCATTCCCTTCATAATGATCAATTCCTAGGGTTGATATTCTCTCCAATGGAATTATTTCAAGGGATCGTCTTCAGGGACCCAATGGTCCTTAGAACCAAGATTCAATGACTATTATTACATCAGAGCCTCTACCTACTCAAAATTTACTCTCCACTTATATGCCCATCTTGCATGCTAACAAATGGGACCCATGGAACCCATGGCTGAAATTAAATCTCACCCACACATCGATCAACAATTCACCTTCATTCTTAGAGTCCCTCCCCATTGGAGTGTTTCCACTCTAGTGTTATGAACCACTTCAACTGGCTCATTTCGACCACACATGCTTTGATGAACCAAATGATCCACATTCATTTCAATCGACGGATATCATATACTTCGAGGGTTACAGCTGCTCTCTAGTTAAGGTTCCTAAACCCTCCTCCTCGGAGCCATTCACACAAAATCCAATGGTTGAGACTCCATTGTGCATCTCCCACCAAATTGATGGCCCTCAAACTCCGAAATCATTGGGCTTGTTCATAACCTCTTATCCATGCCTCCGACAACCTTCCCTCTAACAAACTTATGACATGCATCAACAGTCTAGGAATCATTGATGCACTCTCTGATAGATCAACACATGTCGTTGACTTGGAGCTCTCCCCATTAGAATCCCAACATAACCTAGTACTAGGCCATTCCCACGACCACATCCTCTGACCAACGGTCAATATTTTCTAGCTAATTCGATCCAACAAATATGAACCCTTATGGATTAAAAGATTTTTTTTGTTCACTAGGTCAGTCTAAATTGGGACTTAACAATTTCAAGGTTCCTCCTCTCGAATTTACTAAGGTTCTACCAAACCTTCAAGAGTTCAGGGATCCAAATTTAAACCAGCTAAGGCATTCCATTGGTACTTGGATGAATATTTGCATGTTTTGCAAGCTTTCCATCTAAGACAGGTATTGACCCATAAATGTATTCAGTCTTTCAAGAATCATCTCTTGTATATTTTGAACCTTATATTTGTTTATTTTTATTTTTTGTTTCTTGAAATATTGGCCAATACTGAGAGCGGGAGGGTGAAATAGTATTGCTTCTTTTTGAATATTTTAATAATAATTAATTATTATAATTATTAATCATAACAATTGATCAACAAGAATGTACTAAAAACAAAATTTAATTATAACAATAAAAAAAGGTACAAGTTACAATGTGTAGGAGATACCAATCTCTCTTCTTTTGAGCACCAGCTCAAGGAGACACCAATCCCCTGTTTAGAGAACCAAATCTAGGAAGCACCAAATCCTTGTTTTCAAGCACCAACTTGAGTAAACACCAACTCCATGTAGATCAGGCTCCAAATTGTAGAAGACTCCAATCCTCTTGTTTTCAAGCACCAAATTGAGGAAGCACCAACTCCCTATTTCAGACTTCAACCTGTAGAGGAATTCAATCCTTCCTTGCTCCTCCCTTCCACCCTCACTTCATGTGAATGTTTCATGTTCTTCCTTGGAATCTATCTGTGTTTTTATCTTCTAAATTAGACCATAGAGACATCTTCCTTCCAACATATTTTTTGGTTTATATAGTCTTCCAACATGTATAAAATTTGAACCAGTGTCTCTTTTAATAATGTGTCATTGCACCTCTTCATTTATTTAATAATAGTGTTGTTTTTAATAACAAATTTCTTCCTTTATTATTTTATAAAACTTATTCAATTACAGTTTTGAACCCTTCTTTTCCTTGCCTGATTAAAAATCTTGTATTTGATGGATCGTCCCCCTTTTATTCCAATCTCATACTTCTTCGTTGTATTATAGGTTCTTTAATAGACAAATTTCAAACCTTTTAATGTTCTCTGGTATATTTCTTGTGCTGTCGAGATGGATGGGTGCTAATATCATGGCCCCTTTTTCATAGAACCAAACATTGTGACTAACATCTTAAACAAAAAAAAGTGTAATGCTTGTTTTATGGTTTAGCCCATAGGCACTTTTCTTTTTACCAGGTGACCTTACCCTATAACCAGGTGTTATCCAACATTTCCTTTGTCACCTCATGTTTTCCATATAACCCTAGTCTGTGACTGAGAGAAACCACACATATGGATTATCTTGGTGTTAATTAGATCGACAGTTCAGATATGATCAAGTATTGAGTGGACGACCCTGGCTTATCTAACCACTTTAGACAGATCTACGGTTTGTATTTAATCAACCGTTGGGTGGATGGTTCATGGACTCACAGACTCACATATCTTCCTTTTCATTGCTTATCTTGGCGTTTAATTAGATCAAAAATTTGGATATAATCCAGTGTTGAGTGGACAACCCTGGTTGATCTAGGCACTTTAGACATATCTACGTTTTAGATTTAATAAAATGTTGAGTGGATGGTTCTCATTCATTCCAAACATAGAATTTTTATATAGAATTATTTTATGTGATAGGTTCATGGACTCTTGGACTCGCGGACTCACATGTATTTTCTAGTGTCATCAAAATGCACCCACAACTTCTGCAGCCTCCAAGATGAACCTATACTTAGAAAAAAAATTAAGTGATTTTTCTCGGGTTCACGGACTCTTGAAATAACAGACTCATATCTCTTCTCGAATGTCATGAAAATGCACACTCAACTTCTGTTACCTCCATAATGAACCATACTTAGAAGTTTTTAAGTGATATCGATAGAATATGATACTTAGCCATTTTTTGGTTTCTCAGCAGACTCGTGGAAAGAGATATGAGCCGTATGATAGTTTTTTCATTTTTATCCAATGATCGACATTGTTCTTCATTCTTTACCATACGATCATGCTCTTATTTTTATCCAATGATCAACATTGTTCTTCGTTATTTACCGTCCAATCATGCTCTTATTTTGATCCAACGAACAACATTGTTCTTCGTTCTTTACTATTGATTCTTGCAACTTTCACACTTATAATGATTAGAACATCGATCATTATAATAAACCAAGAATAGAATCTTGGGTAGATTTGGAACATGTTCCTTTTTATCTTTGTTCATATATGATTACTGTATTTTATTTGAGCACCAGATTTTGATATTTTCTTGCATTTAGAGCATAGTAACTTCCCCTTTTTTTGAGGTTCCATTGTAATTGTCTTCCAATGATATATTCACGGAGTTAACACTTATGAATATATTGACATTACTCAATCTCTCATATGTGTTTAACATATTTATAGACCATGTCATCTTTCTTTGTGTAGGCTTGTAGGGTTTTATTTGGACTAGTCATTTACCCTTTGTGAATAGATGGCAATAACTCTTTCATTTATGGCAGTAACATAGTTATATATTTGATATTTCATCATTCCTTCAAGAATTTTTTGACGTTAATACATCTCATCATGGCACATTAACAATGCTTCTCTTCAAACCAGTGAAAAAATGACACTTCACATCTTTGCTAAGGTTGATAGTAATGGCAACCAAATTTCCAACAATCTCCCCCTTTGTCATTGATGGAAGCTTAGTAAAACAAACTTGCTCCCCCTGTGAATGTGCAGTGTATTATTTTTAATTCCTTTGGGATGACTCCCCCTATCTTCATTATTTTTATTTTGGACATGTTTTGATGTTTATCTCTTCCCCTTTGACATCAATGGAAATGGAACTTCCTTCTCATATTCTGCAACTCCCCCTGTCAACAATTTTCCCTCTTTGACTGCTAATTTTAGACAATCATGACCTTTCAAGAGAGACTAGAAATTTTTCAGTATATGTCAAAAAAATTCTTTTACCACGGTCCTTTGATTCTGTAGACAAATATTCAACTTCTACCCCTTAGAAAAAAAAAAATTAGTCCTTTCATCTGATGTTGTACTGCTGGCTCAAATACTCAAGGCATGTTTTATTCTTCCATAATACTTTAAGCTATAATCCTTTTCTAACCATGTTGCTTCAATGATGCACTAGATACCTTTTAATTATTCTTCCCTTTAGCTTCCTTCAAGAGTGTTCCAAGATTTATACAAATGCTTCTCAAGAACTATCTTCATTTCCTTCCAAATTGCTCCCAATTTCTTCATGATGCTTAGTCAACTTATTCAGTCATTTGTAACCCAAAAGCCTCTTCATTTTTTGTTTTCTCAAATAGTGATATGTTTATGTTCCCATACAATCATATCTATCTTCTTCACATTCATATCTTGCTCATGCTCATATTTTTGTTCGAATAAAAGTAGATCTGATATTAATGTTGTTGTCCTGTAGCTCCTCAACCCATGATCTTTGCTAAATAGCCTCTTGTTGTTGGTTGTAAGATTCCTATTCATAAGATTTTTATTCTTTTGGGAATTCCATCATCAAAGATAATGTTGGTTTCTTTATGTGGTTTAACAAGGTTGATAGTCCCTAATTTTTTTAAGTCTGATCCAATTGCTGAAGATTTCGTCACAATTTAGGTTGTTCATTCATCTTTGTGGATATATTTCAAGGAGTTGTTACACAAAAAGATTCATCATTTATTTTGAACAGTCCTCATAGGCCTTCCTTGATTATTAATATCAAAACAATTTATGAAGTTTCTGCCATTGACATCAGTTTGTAATGCTCAACAACTTTTAAGGAAATGGTCAAATTGGTCATCAAGTTTTGCTTCACATTCAATGCATGACATTGAGATTCCAGTCAGTTCTTCAATCCACTCCTTCCTTTTGTTCATATTTTCTATTGAGGGGGATTTTAGTATATCATTAAAATAAAATTGAAAACCTTTCAATATTTTCATCATTCAATTCTACTGGTTGATCTACTTTTGGGAGTTCATCATCATCGCCACTATTTTGTGCAATAAAGGCTTCTTCATATTCTTCTTTAGAATTTTCTTTTTGAATAGTTTTTTCATTGGCTAAAGAATTATTGATTTGCAGGACATTATCAAGATCTACAAATGTGTCATATTCTTCTTTAGGAACTCTTCTTTCTTGGGCTTGATCCACTTCATAAGCAAAATTCTGATTTTCACATTCCTTATTAGGCACTTAACCCATCATTCTCCTATTATCAACTTCATCAATTTCAGGTGAAATATCTTCATCGTATTTTTTTATTTGTACTTCATATATTCTTCTCTGTGTCTTCTTATAATTTTCTTGAATATTGGAGATACTTGTATTCATGGAATATTTTGATAGTCTACTTTCACTGGCTTTATGACCATAATTGTTGCATTTGTAGAATTCAACATTGTAATCTTGTAAATGAGAAAATGAATTATAGTTGCTATTTCTTTGACTTTTTTTATTCTTGTTTTTCTTATAGCCATATTTTTGAGGACTTTTATGATTGTTCTTTCCATAAGTTTTGCAATCTATTGCTTTATGCCCAAAATTATTGCAAGAGAAGAAATATCCAAGAAAGAGATGTTGATACCTTTTGGGAGGATTTCTTCTTGTAATTGTATTCCATATGAATTCAGTTTCTTTTGCGTATTTGTGTTGATTAGAAACATTCTTTGTCTTGTTTTCTTTCCGATTGAAGGAGATTTGAAGGGAAGCTGCATAACTTTTTGGATTTTTGTCAGATTCCTGAGATGTAGAGTTAGATCCTTTGTTAGACTTCTTTTGATCATATCCTGGTCCTATCTTATTGTTTGATGATCCTTGACTATTAAGAATATCATCCAATATTTTTGAACTATTTTCAAATTTTGATTGCTCCTTTTCTTTCTCAAGTTTCCCTTTTAGAAGGATAATTTCAGCCTCTAGCTTTTCACAATCTTGTTGTTTTTCATTGAGTTGATTTAAAATGACTTCCTCTATTATTTTAGACTCTTAGAGTTGAGTCTTTAAATAAATAATAATTTTTTTTGCTTTCTTGAGGGTTTTTGAAACTTCCTTTTCTCTTGATTTTTGTACTTCTTCATATTCTAGTAGTTGTTCTCTTAATGACTTATTCTTATTTTTGTATTTTCTCAGTTCTTCAAGAGCACTAATAAGTTTTTCTTCAAGGTATAATTCTCCTTCAACTTCAGAGTTTCCTTCATCTTCATTTGAAATTTATATGCCCATAAATAGAAGCTTTGTCTCCTCATCTTCACTCATGTCAGATGAACTACTGTCTTCTTTGGAGTAGAAGTTTTTATTTTTCTTGTAGAATATATTTTATTGTAGAATTTATTTTTGTATTGGGTTTTATCCTTTTTAAGGTATTTTTGGTTGTAATCTTCTTCATCATCATTATCCTCTTGTTTGGGATAGAGACATTTGTTAGCAAAGTGTCCAATTTTTCCAAAGTTGAAGCATTTGAAAGGTAACTTCCCTTTTTATTTTCCAGACCCTTTCTTGAGTTTCCTTATAATGTAGGCATCTTATTCATCTGATATGTCTGAGTGATTTTTATTTGGCACATTCTCATGGTTCTTTGTTGTTTTTTATGCTTTGAAGGTTGTTTCCCTTTTTGATGACTTTTCTTGCTTGGTTCTCATTTCATAGGCTATAAGAATCCCATGAAGTTCATCCATTGTAAGTTTGTCAAGGTTTTCTCGATCTTCCAGAGTAGATACATTTTCATCATATCTCATTGGAAATGATCTCAACACCTTTTGGACAATAGTTTTTTCCTAGTGCTCTGATTAAATTGACAATTTCATCCACTCTTTGAAGATAATCTGCAATGTTTTCTTCTTTGTTCATATTCACATTTTCAAACTTCCCTCTATATGTTTGGAGTTTTTCTTGCTTGAATTTTCTATCTCCTTCATATATGAATTTAATTTTATCCCAGATTTATTTTGTTGATTTACAGTGCATCACATTTGCAAACATAGGGTTTTCTACTCCACCCAAAATTACATTAACAACTTTTGAATTATCATTGCAAATTTTCTTTGCAGCAATGTCTGAAGGTGGAGTAGTTGATGTTGTGTAACCTTTTACCAAAAATTTCCAAATATCACATCCAAAATCCAGCATATAGCCTCTCATCCTTATACTCCAAAACACATAATCATATCCTTTGAATAGTGGTGCTTTGTTAGAGGACATTCCTTCTTATTGATCCATTGTTTTCTCAGAATCTTCCTTCAAGTGGTTAGATGTGTTAAAGGAACCTACTCTGATACCAATTCTTGAAATATTGGCCAATACTGAGAGGGGGGTGAATCAATATTGTTTCTTTTTTAATATTTTAATAATAATTAATTATTAAACTTATTAATCACAACAATTGATCTACAAGAATGTACTAAAAACAAAATTTAATTATAACAATCACATAAAAGGTACGAGTTACAATGTGTAGGAGACACCAATATCGCTTATTTTGAGCACCAACTCAAGGAGACACAAATCCCATGTTTAGAGAACCAAATCTAGGAAGCACCAACTCCATGTATATCAGGGTCCAACCTGTAGAGGACTCCAATCCTCTTGTTTTCAAGCACCAACTTGAGGAAGCACCAAATCCATGTTTCAGGCTTCAACCTATAGAGGACTTCAATACTCCCTTGATCCTCCCTTCCACCCTCACTTCATGTGAATGTTTCACATTCTTCCTTGGACTCTATCTGTGTTTTGATCTTCTGAATTAGACCATAGAGACATCTTCCTTCCACAATATTTTATAGTTTATATAGTCTTCCAATGGGTATAAAATTTGAACCAGTGTGTCTTTTAATAATGTATCATTGCACCTCTTCATTTATTTAATAATAATGTTGCTTTTAATAACAACTTTATTCCTTTATTATTTTACAAAACTGATTTAATTACAGTTTTGAACCCTTCTTTTCCTTGTTTGATTAGAACTCTTGGTCTTTGATGGATCCTCCTCATTTTATTCCGATCTCATACTTCTTCATTTTATTCTAGGTTCTTTAATAAACAAATTCCAAACCTTTTAATGTTCTCTGGTTTATTTCCTTTTTTGTCGAGATGGATGGGTGCTAATATCATGGCCCCTTTTTCATAGAACCAAATGTTGTAACCAACATCTTAAACAAAAAAAGTCGTAAGGCCTATTTTATGGTTTAGCCCGTAGGAAATTTTATTTTTACCAAGTAACCTTACCCTATAACTAGGTGTTATCCAACATTTCCTTCGTCGCCTCATGTTTTCCATATAACACTAGTCTGTGACCAAGAGAAACCACACACATGGCTTATCTTGGTGTTAATTAGATCGACGGTTCGGATATGATCAAGTGTTGAGTGGACGAACCTAGATTATCTAGATGCTTTATACATATAGATATGGTCTGGATTTAATCAACCATTGAGTGGATAGTTCATAGACACACAGACTCATGTGTCTTCCTTTTCATTTCTTATCTTTCCATTTAATTAGATTGATAGTTAGGATATAATAAAGTGTTGAGTGGACGACCCTGGTTTATCTAGGCACTTTAGATAGATCTATGATTCATATTTAATCAACCGTTGAGTGGACGATTCTCATTCATTTCAAACATAAACATTTACCTAGAATTTTTGTATGTACGGGTTCGCAGAATCTCGGACTTGCGGAGTCACATGTCTTTTTTGGTGTCATCAAAATGCACCCCCAACTTCCGTAGCCTCCAAGATGAACCTATACTTAGAAGAAATTTTAAGTGATTTTTCTCGGGTTCCCAGACTCTCGGACTTGCAGACTCATATCTCTTCTCGGATGTCATCAAAATGCATGCCCAACTTCCGTTACCTCCATAATGAACCATACTTAGAAATTTTTAAGTGATATCGATAGAATATGATACTTAGAAATTTTTTGGTTGCTCATCGGACTCGTAGAAAGAGATCCGAGCCGTTTGATCATGGTTTCATTTTGATCCAATGATCGACAATGTTGTTCATTATTTATCGTCCTATCATGATCTAATTTTGATCCAACGATCAACATTGTTCTTCATTCTTTATCGTATGATCGTGCTCTTATTTTGATCCAACGATCAACATTGTTCTTCATTCTTTACTGTTGATTCCTACAACTTTCACACTTATAATGATCAAAGCATCGATCATTATAATAAAAAGAGAAAATAATCTCAGATATATTTGGAACATGTTCCTTTTGATCTTTGTTCATATATGATTACTGTATTTTATTTGAGCACCATATTTTGATATTTTCTTGCATTTAGAGCATAGTAACTTCCCCTTCTTTTTGAGGATCCATTGTAAACGTCTTCCAATGATATCTTCATGGAGTTTAACATTGATATGAATAAGTTGACATTAATCAAGATCTCATATTAGTTTAACAAAGTTATAGACCATGTTATATTTCTTTTTGTAGGCTTGTAGGGTTTTATTTGTACTAGTCATTTACCCTCTGTGAATAGATGTTAGTAACTCATTCATTTATGGAATTAACATAGTTATAGATTTTATATTTCATCATTCCTTCAAACCTTTGTTGACATTAATACATCTCATCATGGAACAATAACAATGATTCTCTTCAAACCAGTGAAACAATGACACTTCACATCTTTGCTAAGGTTGAAATCAATGACAACCAAATTTCCAACATTGTTTTGTCACGCATTCATGAGTCAACTTGATTCTTGTACAAAGTTCCTCCTCCTCCAAAATGCATCATTATATTCTATCATATCCATTTTACACCAATACTTATATTATTTTGATTTTCTCATGGGTTCGTCACATATTCTCGTTTAAGTCTGACACTCCACCATTTCCAAAATGCACTACCATGTTCTCCCATCCTCATTTCGCACCATACTTAGTCATTTTCTCATACTTCATTTCTCTCTCAATATTTAAATACGTAGTCGATTTTCAACTTCACTATCGGTTCGCAGTTCATAACTATTCAAAATCCCCCCCCCCCCCTACGTCCCACTAATCCAGTNACTTAGTCATTTCTCAATTTTTCACCATGGGTTTTTCTTGATTCCAATATTTCTTGACATACATCCGATCCTTCATTTCTCCATGGTAATACGTGTCTCATCTTGTCACTCTCCCCAAAGTTCATTTAATGCAAATATTATGAAAAATAACAAGTGGTTAAAATATTAAAAGGTCTTTATTAATGGCAATGTTCTCGAGACAATTCTCCATCAATTAAAATTTAATTCATATTAATTATTCCTTTGAAAGAAGAGTTTCAAGGTATATTATGGTAAAAGGGATTACTTTGAAATTAATGTTTTAAAGTGATTGTACATTAGTCTGACAACTTCATCAAGCATGACAACGAGAAGAAGAGAACAGTTCTACGGGAACACTCTAAACTCATTTGGGCAAGAGGATCAGATATTATAGTGATCAAGATCATACTGGAATTATTCATCACTACCACTACCAGAAAGGAATGAGAACCAATTTTGGACATCAGGGATTGCTTTAACAGGTTGTGTGCTGGAATTTTTCAATTCCAAAGAACTAGTTTCCCTGTGCATGGACAAATACAATAAAAATCGGAGGATAATTCAACTTCAAGGAGAAACCCTTGTTTTTATAACACCTTCAACCTTCAAAAAAATGCTCAAACTCCTAGAGCCATAATATTTATCTAACATCTAGGTCAATTTATTAAAAAACCCTTATAGATAAATAACATGGATTTTTTCCAAAGTAGCTAGTCAAGAATCTACAACTACCATTCCCCGAATGGATTTTTATATCTTACATTTTATGGTTCATGAAAAAACTATTTTTGACTAGGCAAAGATTATTTATGGAGAAATATATTTTCAGTTATCAAATTTCAAGAAGAGCAGGAAATTTTACATGTCTTCATACCTAATCTTCACCATCACTTACTGTCAAGTTTTCAAGGGTTTGAATTTGGGAAAACGAATTAGTTGTAAAATTGACCTAGTACAAATGTGGTACCAATCCTTAAGGAAATATAAGGATACATATAATTTTTATGAAGTTCATAATGCATGTGTTTCTTCCTTTAAAAAACTTATCTTTGGGACAAAAACATCGAGACTATCTTTAAAAGCAACTAATTTCCTGAATAAGAAAGAAAGCATTGAATCCATGGAGCATTATAGTGTTATCAAACTTTATTGTTCTCGAGAAAAACATTTGTACCTCCTGTATTATGTGTTAGACAAGATAAATTTTGTAGAGGTATGCAGACAATACAGATTTTGGGCTCATTTATTTCATGAAAAAAGAAAAAAACAATTCATTCCTTTGCCTTGGAGAATTGGGGAAACTTTATTGAGAAATACTTCAAATATTGATGAATTTTCAATGCAATTTGACCACTATAACTTAAAGTTAGCAGACGAAATCAAGGGGTTCGATCCTAACCACTTTTTTATGGGTCACATAACATATGTCGGCTTTAGTGTTTCACTTTCTAATTCATTTCTATTTGGAGAAGAAGAAGGTGACAACAAGGACCCTCAAGCAATGCTTGTTGAAAAGAAACAAGAGGAAATTGAGACTGTTATTATCACTATTAACCAGCATAGACAAAGGGGAGAGTTGTTAATGAAAGGAGTACTCGTTCTCCTAATGTTAAAAATTAGCCAACCAAAACCAAATTCTCAATCAACAACACATGAACAAAAGAAGTCTTCAATGGACAATTATGATGATGGAGGTGACCATAACCCTCCTAAGGGAAGTCTTGAAAGACCCCATAAGATTTATGTAACCATTAAAATAAAAAGGTACATAAATAAGCAATGAAAAAATAAGTTTGAACCTGAAGATGAAATCTCTCTTGAAGACATGGACATAGATGCAAATATTGAGGAGATAGAATTCCCTGACGAAGAACAAAGAGTGTAGGAACATGGACAATTTGCATCAAATTGGAAATGAAGGAACCCGTCTTCTTTGAAGAAAAGTCCTTGACTTTGCATCATGCTATGTTTGACAAGAGTAAAAAGAAACTAGTCTTTGAAAATTTTCATTCAAAAAACAAAAAAGTTCAAGGAAAATCTAGTTCAAAATTTGATCGCAATGGGGTCCCACCTTCTAAAATTGTATGGATCCACAATCTTACAAGGGAAGCCCTTAAAATGTATATTGATTAAATGGAGAATAAAAATTCAACCTTGAAAGATAGAATTAAAGAACTAGAAAGTGCCCTGATGCCTCCATCTATATTTGTTATCCCAATTGCTACAATGCAGACTTAGAAGAGATTTGATGGAACACCAAAATGCAGTTCAATATTGAGAGGGACATAAATATTACTTGTTGCAGTTAGAACATATGTTGGAGAAAATATTAAGGAAATAATGTCTCTATTCCTCAAGACTTGGGAACTGGCAAATAATTTCATTTCTTTAGGATCAAGGATGACGAACCTAAGACAATATCTATTGGCCGACCTAGACAATGATGAGGAATTTTATAAATGAGTTATTACCACATTTGTTATGAAAGTTTCAAATATGACTGAGTAGAAAAAATAAGACTTACCCTCCCCGTTCCACATTAAACAACTAAAGGCATGTTGGATTAAAATAATTAAATGTTTAAAAGAAATATTAGTCAATCTTAACACTTTAAGTGTCAAAAAGGGAGAATCATGTCTAAAATTAGTTGAGTTGGATATAGCTGGAACAACCAGAGAATTTGATGACCCAAAGATAATTTTAAATTCTATATTTATGACCAAGGAGTAGTTTGAAAATAAATTAGAATCATTGAAATCTACATCAACCGAGAGATTCAACAGTTTAATAGAGTATTCAGAGTTTGAAGTAGAAAGTTGGTTAGTCACTTATGTAGGAGATAAATCCATCATAGAGTAGGAGATAAATCCATCATAGAGAAGATAGAGTAGGAGATAAATCCATCATAGTGAGTAAATTGATCACATCTTTCATAGTTTCCCTATTATTTTTCTCTTCTCGTTCAGGAATCATATAGTTGTGTCTTGTCTTTATTGAGAAAACATAACCATTTTCTGATCATTTCCTTCTCTATTCTTTTCAGGTTCAATCCTATTCCACTTTCTTTTATGGTCCACATGAGCCCAAACCTAGTCCATTTGGATGAGTGCTATTTTTATTTATTAACATACTACTAAAGACTATTATTTTTTTGAACTCCCAAGAGAACTACTTTTGGGTGTAATTTCAATTACTTCTCAAACTCGAACTCTTTGCACCATATTTTCATGAGGCTAGCACCCACTCTCTCTTCCTCAAGTTATTCTCTTGGGTTGACTCAACTCGCGTCTTCCCAATTGTTGTCACGATCTATTTTCCTCCTCTGTGTGTATTGCATGTCTTCTACTCTCTGTTATCTCCTATGCACTTGTGTTCCTTCTCCTTCTCTTTTCCTCCAGTACACTTGGTGATGTTTTCCACCTTTGGCCTCTTCTTCCACCCAAACCTTGGGATTCCCATGGATTTTGTCATACATGACTTCCATTCAAGGATACAAATTCAAAGGCACAATCCAAGGGATGTCCTTCTGTTAGGTTTTCAGTTGACCCTTGCCTCTTTAAGAGATCAGGTTTTTCAGCAGTTATAACTACTTCAACCATTGACTCAGCTTACCATAACTAATCATGTGGCTCCATGCAGATTCAAGTACGTTGGTAGGTGTGTATTTCTGTCTTGCAAGTATATGTTGGATTGTTAAGCAATATTTCTATTTTCTTCACTGAAATACCTCAACTCCACCACATCAACCCACTTCATCAATTCCCTACCTATGATATCATGGCCAATACTCAAGGATTTTCGTTCTCAGTCAATTATCTGATTTTTTTCATTAATCAAAACATAATTACATTATATGAAGTCTTAGCATAATTAAAGTCATGGAGGAAAACAAGGTGTTACAACTGTGGACTATTCCACAATCTAATTTTAGTGTAAATGTTTAGTAAGATCGTTCTTGTTGTTTGCAAGTTATCTTGATACAATACTTAAAGTTATTTCAATATGTTTTCTTCAATGATCCTTCAAGCAATTTTATGTGTTAGTTTAGATTTCTATTCTAGAAAGTTATATTGTGTAAGTTTATTTATTTATATAGAATTATTTCTTAGAAATTAAAGAATTAGTAGATTATATTTCTATTGTTTTAAGAGATAACTTTTAGAATAATATTTTCTTGATTTAAAACATTTGTTACATAGAATTTCTATTTTCCTATTTATTGGTCTTCAGAAAACTAAAAAGAAAATATAATAACACATTTAAATCTCATCAAAAGTATACCATGCCACTAAGTTGGAGGGTTATTCCATTGCAAATAAGGGATAGTCTAAATCTCATCAAAAGTATACCATGCCATTAACCTGGAGGGTTATTCCATTGCAAATAAGAGGGATAGTCTAAATGAGCCTCTTCACCAGGATTAACCCATAATGTTGAATTCTAAATATTTATCTCTGTCAACGGATCATTGATAAATCAAGGGCCTAAGACTATTTTGATGAGGTTTCCCAAGGGAATCCTTCTCTAGGTAGGGCATGCTGAATTGTTTACATCTATGATACTCACTGGTACAAATTGTTTACATCTATGATACTCACTGGTCCAACAAGGTAGTCGCACATTTCATGGTTATTCCAGCCGGTGTCATAGTCCATCGCCTTCGTCCAGTGATTCTAGCTCCGCCCACCAAAAAATGGACCAACATGCTAAGGAACGAGACTATTCAGGTATCCACCACGAGGAATAATTATGAGGTTATGCGGTAGTGGAGGAGGAATTGCCACTTGTACCTGACTAGAATAATGAGGGTGCTCTTGTGTTTCCTAATGAGGTGAATGTTCAAAGAGAAGTGTATACCACTGCTGCCAGCAGGGAGAATGTGGGCTATAGACTTCTGGAACAAGGAGAGGACTCCCATTTGCATGGTGTGGAGGAACACCCTATATGATTTACAGAGGACCAAATACAATTGATATTTTACCTTTGAGGGGAAATGGCAGACCAAAAATTTCACCATGAGCTAATGCAACACAAAATTGGGCTTCTTTATGATATGCTCTCCAATCTGCAATGAATCCAACAATACCAGGCATGGCCACTCTAGTGATTCATTGTCCCAGTGTGGCCCGATCCTCCCCAGCGCGATGGCAATGGAAGCTCGCCAAAAGCCTGATCATTGTTTCAACTATGCTATATGTTCCTCTTTTGTTACATTTATAGTCATATGTTTTTTTTATAGATAGAATAATAGTATTGGAAATATCAATTTTGGCCCACAAGGCAGACTTTCACAGACAAATCAGTGCTAGTGTTGGAGTTGTTTTCCATTGTTGGCATCTCTAGAATCAAGACTTTGGATATGCATTTTGATCTTGGTTTATAGAAGGTAATATA
>ML820838.1:9813-20986 GCA_009831015.1 Picea engelmannii
GCTCCCTTCCAGGAAAGGCTGGTAAAAGAGAGAAGGTTGTAGCCTTCTGCAGGTAGAAGCCTGCGTACTAGTATGAGTCTGCACTATTACATTGTTGTAGAATGTTTTCTTAATAATAATCATTGAAGACAGAGACAACAACAGCGGTGGTTTTCTCCCTATTTGGGTTTCCACCTTAAATCATGTTGTTCATGTGTCCTATTCATCTGTGTTAGTTTATTTTGTTGAATTACTGTTTAAAAGACATCTGATGAATGAAGAAATCCACAATAAGATCTCTGGATTCACTATTGTTTTCACAAGAATATACAACAACTGGTCTCTATAAAGTAGACTAAGATTCTTCAGTGAAAGAAAAGTGAAAAATCGATTGATAGCTCAAAATACTGATTCACCCCCCCTCTCAGTATTTTTCGACACATTCAACTTGAAGTTACAGAAGAGTTTTTAGGTCAAGCAACAACGCTTTCTGCGAGTGGGCAGAAGTGGTTAAAAAATTCTAAGGTCGAGGAGGTTCCGTGGAGTCTTTTCGTTACATCTCAAAAGATCAATTGTTGTGATAAAGGTATGCCAGTGTCCCTATTAAAAACCCAATGGCATGGTTTTCTTGTAGTGTTGAAACAATTTGTGACATGTCAAGCCTGTTTTGGTTTCATTTTTCTATATCACCTATGTTTTCTCATGAATTTCATTGGGTTTCCATTAAACATGCCTTATTACTTGTGGAGAAGCCTGTATAGAATGGAGAAAAGGTATAAGAAGCAGTGTTTGGATTCAAGCCTGTTCCGCCGCGGTTTGATAAAAATAATGCCTGTACATCAATTGAAGTTATAGAACGATGACTGGGATGCCTTCCTAACCCTAAATGGATTCAATAACTCCAATACTGTAGAAGTTGACAAGCCCGTGATTGAGGAAACCATAGTTTTTCCCAGAGCATTCCCTTCATCTACACAGGCCTGTGTTACGACCACCCACAGTAAGCCTATACTAGACCCAAAGGTTGCTGAGCAAACCCATGAACAAGATGTACAGCTCAATGCCTCTACCAAATATGCAAACAGACCTGTAGGCAAGCCATCTAAAGGTGATATCGATTTAATTTTTAAAAACAAAAAGGCAGGTAGGTTGATTTCAAGGAATCTACAAAATAAATCAAACCCTCACGTGAGCTCGATCAAGACGATCGATATCCATGAGAGCTTGGATTCCGAGATTGATAGGTTTCTGGCCGAAGAAGACCCTCCTTTCTTCCAAACAGATCTCGATCAGTCTTAGAATTTCGTGGATAATCTACTGCCTTGTTTGAAGCATAGTGAAGGGTTTCGAGGAATTAAGTTTGGTAACAAATCTACAGGCCACATTGGGGACATTCTGGTACACAACTGTGGATATTCTCAATTGACCATCACACAGTCACAATGTAAAACTTGTTTGTTCTGGATTGACAAGAATTACACCGATATACCTATTTTACAGTCACAGCTCAAAGCCCATACTGATCAGGTCAACCCCTTAACAAATGAAAATCGTAAGCTCAAGTCTATTATTAAGGGACAAGGAAAACGCTTGAAAACAACATGGAACATCATATTAAAAAATGTCGAGACTGCAACAGCGGTGATAAATTCTGAAATCATGTGAAACGATTTGATTTTACAGTTAAAGGTAAGATTTCTTTTTATCTTAAAATAGTGTTATATTTTGTTCATTGAATAAATTAGATTTCATTACTAAAATAGACTAGCTACAGAATCAACAGATTTTGTAGCCAGTCTATTCTAATTCGAAATTTGAAAATTATTGGTTAAATGTATATCTGAATCTCTGTATTTTATCTTTTCTTTCAGGATATTTGGGAGTCTATGGTGACCAAGTGATCTGAAGCATTTTTTAGGCTTGTTAGCCATATCTATGGTCCATTTTTGTATAAACAGGAATAAACGTTTTTCAGCTTTTAAAGATTTAGTGTGATCTGGGGTGGTTATATTCACCCTCTCTTTTTGTAATCAATAGATGATTGTATCTTATCTCATAAGATAAGAAAGTTACCTTTCTCAACCCTTTAAAAACTCGTATTTTTGTAAAGGAATCATCTTGGCCTGGGGCTGAAGGTGGAAAGTTTATTCATGAATTTAGATGGAACATATGTTTACATTTGTGCTTTAACTCTCTGTAAATGTTGTTTTCATTTATGGTTTGTTTATCCTGATAAATAAACAATTATTGATAGCTTTTGTCTTCACAAGTTATTATGTCATCAGGATAATATCTTTTAATATCATCCACATTTTGATGCTTCGGATATTAAAAATAGTGATCACTAGTTCAATCCAAATGATAAGGTTTTTCTTTAATTTTGTTGAATGATTAAATGTAGGTTGTTACAGTTACATTTATCTTACATGTAATTGCTTGCAATCATAAAGATCACATATATTATTTGCGTCTTATCATTCTGTCATCAAAATCTAACAGTCAATATACTGTTTTGCATTTATTCCGAACAGTTTCAAGGTTCACTGTAGGTTTATCTCTTGGAGAGGATGGCTGGACATTCTATAATCATACATATGATAAAATAATAGGTTAGTTTATTTATATTCATTGTTTGTTTTCTTTTTGAAAATCTTATATACGATCTGACTTTAACCGTCTACATATTCCCGTTTCATAGTATATTTTCGATTTAATCTTATAGATAAATAAAGATAAAAATAAAAATAGTTTATTTACTTTCTTTATCTGCTTTTGTTAAAAGAGCCATCTTTTCATAGATTTTCGTGAGTTCAGATTAAAATTCTCAACTTGTACATCATGCACAGAAATTAGATAAACAGATCTGTTGTATAAATATTATTTAAAATATTTATATGTATATGTATATACATATATACTCTAAGTAGTTATTTGTTAATTTTCTTGTTTTCTTTTATTTTTTTCTTTTAGGACTTTTAGATTCGCTAACGGAACCATTAAACCCGTCAGAGGGAGTCATACCAAACAACTTGGGTTATTTAAACAACTCTGGACCGGACTCGTTTTTCCAATTGACGAACGATCATTTTCGCTCATCAATAGGTTTCCACGTAAAACATTGGTGTACTATGTATGTGTATGTTTGTGCATTTTTTCATTGCTTATTTACTCTGCATTTATTGAATGATAATTCTTCATTGATATAAGACTTGGATTATATGGTTAAAAAGGATTAAATCTCTATTACTGATTCACCCCCTTCTCTCAGTAATCCAACAATTGGTATCAGAGCAGGTTCCTTCGGAAATTAGTTTAACCACTAAAAGGTAGATCATGGTGAGTACCAACTCATAGAAAAATGGAATACCACAGATTGATGGACAAAAGTATGTTTTTTGGAGCATAAAGATGAGGAAATATATACAGACACATGGATTTCAAGTTTCACAATCAATTGTATATGGATACACAACACCAACAGTTCCACCAACAAATGAGAAAACAGTAAAATTCGGTGAGAATAATTCCAAAGCCACAAATGCACTTTTGAATGGTCTCAGTGATACGATATTCACCAAAGTTGCACATTGTAAATCCACTAAAGATATTTGGTACAAGCTTCAAAATATTTATGAAGGAGATACAAAATTCAAAGAAACGAAGCTTTAGACTTACAGAGGTCAGTTCGAACAGCTAAAAATGAAGGAAGATGAAGATATCACAACCTACTTCTTATGAGTCGATGAAACAATGAATGTAATCATACGATTGGGAGAAGAAATTGAAGAAACTGTAATTGTTCAAAAGATACTAAGATCTCTTCCTATGTGATTCAACCCTAAGATATCAACACTAGAAGAAATATCGGATCTAGACTCAATAAGCATGGACTAACTGCATGGAATATTCACAGCATATGAAATGAGAACTGTTCAGGAAAATCTAGATGTAAAAGAAGTAGTCTTCAAGGCATCCAAAAGATCAAAGCAAAAGAAAAAGGAACAATAAGAATATAACAGCAACAATGATGCCTCGGAAGATGATGAAGAAGTGACCAACTTCATCAAAAGAATGAACAAGGAAACCAATGGTAGATATAGAGGTAATATCCCTTTAATATGTTTAAATTGTGATGGTATTGATCATTTTGCTAACAAATGTCCTCATAAGAAAAAAAGAAATGATGAAGGTTACTCAAAAGGAAAACACACATATAAGGCAAAATAACTTCAAAGAAAATTTTCAAGAAAAACTTATACACCAAAGAAGACATCTCATCATCAAATGAAGATGAAGTCAGTGAAAATGAGACGAGAAGAGTTCTATTCGTGACAGTAAAAGACTCTGACAAAGAAGACTCTGAAGAAGAATATGAAGTAGCTGAAGAAGAAAGTGAAGAAGTCAAAGAATAAATTGAAGAGGCAAAAGTTGACTATCAAGAAGAATTAATGTGTGCCATAGAAGTTATCAGAAGAGAAAAGAAGAAAAACAAGACATTGCAAGCAAAACTAGAAAATAAAAAGAGAACTCGAGAACTGGAACAAATGATTACAAAATTGAAGGTTCAAATAGAATAAGATAAAATAATTGAAGAAGTACTCAAAGAACAACTAGAAGAAAGGGACAAGATCATTAGAAACTTGGAAGCAGAGGTTGTCACACTAAGAAAGGATATTCAAAAGAAAAATATGCAAAATAGCTCAAAAGTTCTGAATGACATTATTAACAGTAAAAAATCTCATCTTGACAAATCGAGACTTGGATACAATCAGACAGAAAAGAGATCAATCTCCAAAACAACAGAGAAAGAAACAAATCCAAAGATCTATACAGAAACAATCCAAGAGGATAGGAAGATATACAAGGAAGATTATAGGGACACTTCTCCAACAAGAAGATTTAGATTTCAGAATAAACAATAGATAGGTAGGCCTCAAGAAGAATAAGGATTCATAAGATCAACTCCTTTCAGAAGATATTCAACTCTTAGGTATCAAACCATATTTTTTGATTTATGTTATGCATGTAATAATTTTGGACATAAAGCTATGAATTGCATAACTAACAACATGAATAATAACAAATTTGAGAGTTATACACAAAGAGATTATTTAAGGAGACCTAGTGACACACAAAGAAGACGTTACAATAGGTTTGAATCTTTGAGCACTAAAGTGGAATGTTACAAATGTAACAATTTTTGACACATGGCCAAGGATTGTAGAATAAAAGTCCCTCCTAAAGAACCTCAACAAAATAACAATAGTCATAGACAAGAACCTCAGAAAATGACATGGATAAGAAAACAATATTAGTATGACAATGAAGAATGCACAGTCGCTCTACAAGCTAAGTAGAAGAAACATGGTTGGTATGTTGACAGTGGATGTTCAAAACACATGACAGGTGATAAATACAAATTTCTTACATTACGAAAAGAAAAAAATGGATCAGTCTCCTTTGGAAATAATAATTCATCCAAAATCATTGGAGAAGGCACAGTCTGAATTGGGAACAAGAATGAAAAGACACAAAATGTTCTACTGGTAGAAGATATGAAACATAATCTTTTAAGTGTGAGTCAAATGTGTGACCAAGTTCATAAACTTACATTCAATTAAAAAAAGTGTGGGATAATAAAATAAGGTTCAGGGAAATTGGTCGGTACAGTTGCAAGAACTTCAAACAACATATATGTGTTAAGTGAAATTGGAAATGAAAAGTGTTGTCTAGGAAAGAAAGATGAAAGTTGGTTATGGAATAGAAGAATGGGTCACATGCATTTTCATAACCTTATCAAAGTCAGCAAAAGAGAAACAGTCAGAGAAATGTCCCAGATCACAAAACCAACCAATACTTTATGCAAGCATTGTCAACAAGAAAATAAAACAAAGACCAAGTTCAAATCAAATGAATATTCAACAACAAGACCACTGGAAATTGTGCACACTGATCTAGTTGGACCAACTACAACAAAGGTATTAAAAGGTGAAAAATACTTTATGTTATTAGTTGATGATTATACAAGAATAACTGCAGTTTTCTTTCTCAAGAACAAGTTAGAAGCTTTTGAAAACTTCAATATCTACAAGGAAATGGTTGAAAATGAAATGGATTCAAGAATCAAATGTTTGAGATCTGATAATGGAGGAGATTTAACTTCAAATGAATTTATGGACTACTGTAGCAGTCATCAAATAAATAAAAAATTCTTCGTTGCTGGAACACCTCAACTGAATGGAGTTGTTGAAAGAAAGAATAGGACAATACAAGAAATGGCTCGAACAATGCTAATGGATTCCAAATTGATAGATATATTTTGGACACAGACAATGCACACAACAGTTCACATTCAAAACAGAGTAATTCTCAGAAACAACACTGATAAAACTCCCTATGAGCTATGGAAAGAAAAAACATCAAATGTGAAGCATTTTAGAGTTTTTGGAAGAAAATCTTACATCAAAATAGAAGATGGAAGAATGAGAAAGTTTGACTCTCATGTGGACAAAGGAATAATTGTTGGTTACTCAAGTACAAGGAAATAATACAAGTGTTACAATCTAATATTGAACAAAGTTGTGGAAAGCATCAACGTAACAATTGATGAAACAAGCATACCGGAATCAAAAGAAGAAGAAAGCAAATCAATGGAACACCTTTTTGAAGAAGAAGATGAAAAATAAGTAGAAGAGGAAGATGAAGATGAAGAGAATCCGACAAAAGTAGAAGAGCAAGTTCAGAAAGTATTTCCAAATACCCTACCAAATGAGTACAGAAGAATCATCCTTCAGATGAGATTATTGGAAACAAAGATGCAGGAGTTGAGACTAGAAGAAAAATCCGTTCACCAAAAAAAACACACCTAACACTCTTATCTACAATTGAAGCAAATTGTTTTAATAAGCCAACAATGAGGAATTTTGGAATAAGGCCATGGATGAAGAATTGGATCAAATAGAGAAAAATGACACTTGGGAATTGGTTCCAAGACCAAAGAATAAGAATGTGATCGACACAAAATGGGTTTTTAGAAATAAATTGAATGAAGATAGACGGGTTACAAGGAACAAATCTAGATTGGTATGTAAAGGATATGCACAGATTGAATGAATCGACTTTGAAGAGACATTTTCCCCAGTTGCCAGAATGGAAAAAATTCATTTATTTTTAGCTTATGCATGCTCCAAAAATGTTAAAGTGTATCATATGGACGTAAAATCATTTTTTTTGAATGGGGACCTTGAAGAAGAAGTATACATTGAACAACTAGAAGGATTTCAGTTTTCAGAGAACACAGACTATGTATGTAAATTAAAGATGGCCTTGTATGGTCTAAAACAGGCTCCTAGAGCATGGTACTCTAGACTAGATAAGTATCTGCAACAGGCAGGGTTAAAAAAGGAAGTGCAGACAACAACCTCAGAATCAAGGTAAGTCAAGGTAATATTTTATTAATTGAAGTTTATGTTGATGATATTATTTTTGGTAGTGATGATGATAGGTTAAGCTAGAAATTTGCAAAAGACATGCATAATGAATTTGAAATATCATTACTTGGAGAACTATCCCTCTTTTTGGCACTTCAGATACGTCAAAGCAACCAAGAAATTTTTATTTCTCAAACCAAGTATATCAGAGAAATTCTAAAGAGGTTCGAAATGGAATATTGCAAACCAGTTATGACTCCCATGCAAACAAGTTGTAATTTCAACAAAGATGATGATTCAAAGTCTACATATCAGAGGCAATACAAGTAAATGATTGACAACCTACTATATGTGACAACATCCAGGCCATATGTAATGCAAGCAATTGGATAGGTGGCATGCTTTCAAGCAACACCAAAGAAATCACATGTATTATAAATAAAGAGGATTTTGAAATATCTCAAATGAACATAAGAGTTTGGATTATGGTATCCAAAAAAAAAAGATTTATCACTTATTGCCTACACAGATTTAGATTGGGCAGGTTGTATTGATGACCGATGAAGCACCAGTGGAGCAACGTTCTACTTAAGTGAGTGTTTGGTATCATGTCTAAGAAATAAAAAATCATCAATATCTATATCTACAACTGAGGCAGAGTATATTGCAGCAACAACATGTTGTACACGGGTTCTTTGGATGAAACAAACTTTGACAGATATACAGGTTGAGTATGATGAGCCCATTCCAATATATCTTGATAATACAAGTGTCATCAATATCTCAAAAAACTCTGTGATGTACTCCAAGATGAAGCACATTCCAATCAAGTATCACTTTCTACGGGAACATGTTGCAGAAAAGAACACCAGAGTTGAGTATGTGGGAACAAAAGAACAAGTGGCAGACATCTTTACAAAACCACTTCCACGGGAAGCCTTTGAATATCTTCGCCAAAGACTTGGAGTTATTTCTACTCCAAAATGAATGATTTTTGAATGCTTATCTTATATGTCTTAGATGTACACAAGGAGGCACCATAAGAGGACAGTTTAGTCAGGGGGAGCAACCCTGGATGGAAAGATACATTTTCCATTGATGACAAAGTGAGATATTTATTAGACACAGAGGACAGAGGCATGGTTCCACAGGGAGAAGATTTATCAGATGCAGAGGAAAGAGGTATGGTTCCAGGGGGAGAAGATTTATCAGATGCAGAGGATAGACGCAAATTTATCATATACAAAGGACAGACGCATGGTTCGAGGGGGAGCATGAGTGATATGATTTCAATATTGCATCAGAGTGTTGTCATCAATGTCAAAGGGGGAGATTGTTGATTAAGGTTGGTTGTCATTGATGTCAACCCTTGAAGAAAGTCCCGCGACACAAAGGTTTGGGTAATGGACCCAATATTGTTTGATGTAAATATGACTCATTATTGTATTTTCATGGTTGATAGTAAGTAAAGATGGATGAACTCCAAAGTGGTCCCCTTATGGTGAAATCCCTCATGGGAAGATGCTTTGCAGAGTAAGAGAACCCATGCTTAATTGTGGAATAATAAGATCCTATATGGATATTTCTTGTCATTCAATTTTCGTTGGCATGTGGAATGTCACATAACTACACATGGTTAGAGAGTTATGGCCATGAGAAGTTGGAGACCCTAGGTTTGGGTAATGGACCCAAGTTTGTTTGATGGATAATGGTATTAGTTATTATATATTTTCATATAATTCTATTCTATATGGATAGTACATGCCATTACATTTCTTGTGGTATGTGAAAATTCAAATAACTCTTCACGGTTTGAGAGTTATGGCCTTACGAAGTTGGAGGACCCTTATATGTCATCTAGAAGCCCCAAAAGGTCAAAGTAGTCCAAGTGGTTTAAGAGATTTTAAAAGGTAACTAGTAAAGTGAAGTAATGAGTGTATTATAATTCAAAGCGAATACAAAATAAATTATTTCAATAATAAATTTAATGGATAAATTAGAAGTGGGTTAACCCTAAAATAATGAAAGTGGGGCCAAATGACCTAGAAGATGTTTTTAAGGAAGCTACTTGGAGAGTATAAATAAGAGGCAAGGCTCTCTCATTTGAATCACACTTGAGCATATCGAATATATATAGGTTTAGGTAAACAACGATATCTATGCCTAAATTCTAAGGGAAGGTGAAGAAAATAAGTCTAAAATGCAAGGAAGAATAAATTCTTTTGATGGTGCTTTCTAAGGTATGTTATTTACAGGTCATCTCACCATTTTCGCTATAACTTTTTTTCTATAATGATTAAGACCGTGAAATTTCTATGCCATTGAGAAAACATATGCAAGCATCTGTGGTAAAAAATTCATGTTGTGGATCATTGTATTTGTGGAGTTTCACTCTGTGGAAAATAGGGTTTGTGGCTAGTCCTGAAAGTAGTCAAAAATAGGTGTTTCGGGTAAAAACGTCATAACTTCTTAATAATAGATCCCAATTCAGTGAAACCAAATATGGTAGTTAGGGTACAATATTTTGTATTTTTTGTAACTGTTTCATCTCAATTCAACAAATATTCCATGTGGGGCACCCTCTATAACGTTTCTCTCTAGAATAAGTCAAAATTCAACAAGGTATGCCATTTTTGCTATAAATCCTTTTCTGAGAGGTTCCAAGTAGTGAAACCTAGAGGAATTGTATAAAACACATTGAAGAACACTGTGTATCAGTTTCATATCTTTATACATTACAAGTACAAAGTTATGATTACTTCAAGTTAAGGTTGTTGACTAATCCAAAACTAGGCATGTGAGACTAAATAAAAGTTTGATGAAAATTCTAGTCTCTTGTTGTTGAAGTTAAGGAAGGTTTGCAGGAATGTGATCATATACACCAGGTCTAGTACAGAGCTACAAATTAGATTTGGATTATGAAATTGATGAGGGATTTTGGTTGAGGTACATGTTGAGTACATGGTTGAGACAAGTAGTTGATGAATTGACACATACATGAGGTGTATAGTTGATGATGTTGGTACATATTGATGAGTCATAGTTGATGAGTAGTTGACACATGATTTGTACATACTTGGTACATGGTTGTATGCACTTTTTTATGGTACAGGTTGATTACAGGTTATTTGGTACAGGTTGGTGCATGGTTGATGCACTTGTTTATGGTACAGGTTGATTACAGGTTGAGGTACAGGTTGATGCATGGTTGACTCATGGTTCATATTTATTGGTACAGGTTTACAACGGTATATCTTACAGTGACAGGTTGACACTGGTTTCATCATTCTAATTCTACTTAAGGGTGCTAGGATGGGGCAAGGACAGGTGGTTGTAGCCACCTTCTGGTTGTAGTCGGAGAACATAGAGGGTTGTAGCCTCCTTCTGGTTGTATCCAGAGAATTGGCAAGTTGGAGCTTCCCTCAGGTTGTAGCCTAAGAAACTAGGGGGTTGGAGCCTCCTTCAAGTTGCAGCTGGAAAACAAAAGAAGTTGGTGCTTCCAATGAATGTAATTCTTCAAGACATATAAGAAAAATCATTTTGTGGTTTTCTCCTGATTTAGGTTTCCACGTAAAACACGGGTGTATTGTGTATGTGTATGTTTGTTCATTTGTTCATTATTTATTTACTTTGTAGATATTGGATGATAATGCTTCACTTTGTAGTTATTGGATGATAATGCTTCATTGATATAACACTTGGATTATATGGTTAAAAAGGATTAAATTGCTTTATTATTGATTCACCCCCCTGCTCAGTAATCC
>ML820838.1:34028-64249 GCA_009831015.1 Picea engelmannii
CATATTATATTAGTAATGTTATTTTATTTATGTCGACTTTAGGCCATTAGTTGTAATTATACCTCCTAGTCTCCTATATATACCAAGGAGACATTTTCATTTTGAATCATCTTGTACTTGAAAATTTAAGTGGGGTAAAAGGATGTTTCCCCCTCGAAGAGGCTTATTATCTGAAATTATCTCTTTTTCAAGGCATTGAGTACTTTTTCTGAGGTTTTTCTATGCTATATTGGTATTTGGTTCTTAACACTATCTCCTTTGTTACTCCTTCATTTTCCAGGAAATACGCTACCATGTTTGCCTCTCTCTTCATGTGAGAAGGGATGATGCTAAGGTTGGCCCTTAAGAGGCCCTTGAATTCCTCTAATATCCTGGAGAGTCGCCAACTGGGTGAGATTTTCTATAGGTTTTCCCCATGGAGGATTTTGATGATTAGCTGAATGAAAATTTGTGAGTCCCCCTCCAAGATGAGCTTGTGGCTATGTCGAGCGATTGCTACTTGGAGACCTTGCAGTAGGCCCATTAACTCCACTACATTGTTTGTTGTTTCCCTCATATATCCCACTACCAGGACGAGGATTTCTCCTCTGGAGTTTCTAAGTGTGGCTCCATAGCCAGCTGGTCCTAGGTTACCTTTGGAAGCCCCATCGAAATTGATCTCTATGAAACCTACAGGAGGAGGGGTCCAGATGGTTGGACTGTTATTTTAGCATTTAGGTGCCCTGATCGTTAGTTTATTAATCAAGTTGGGATGCCATCTTTGGAGAATGCATTGTTCTTCCAGATTGCAATTTAAGTCCTCTAGTTTCCAGGTTTTGCTTCTAACTGTTTCCTTGATAAGTGTGACAATTTTTTCCCAAGTTAATTATGGAGTGGGGTCCTTGGAGTGGAAGATTCTTTTGTTTCGTTCCTTACAGATCTACCAGAGAATAAATCATGGGAGGAGTTTCCAAATATAATTCAATAGAGGGTTGTTGTAAGTGGTCGAGTCCCAGTTTTCAATCGTGCCTCTGATGTTGCTTCTGTTTTGATTGGATCTATGCATTATTTGAGCTCCTTGGTCCCATATCGACTGGCTGTAGTGACATTCATTGAATAGATGTTCTTTGGTTTCCACTTGTTGTTGGCATAAGACGCAAATTGAGGGCCCAATGAAGCCTCTTCTTCTGAGGTTGTCCTAGGTTAGAATTCTGTTGTGTGCAATCAGCCAGAGGAAGGTGGACACCTTGGGCCAGAGTACTGGGTTCCAAACCTTGTTCCATATGTTTTCCTTTTCCTGATTTTGGTAGTTTCCTTGTAGGTAGTAGGCTTCTTTGACCGAGAATTTGCCAGTTGTGGAGTGCCCCCATCTAAGAATATCCGGGCCTTCTCTGTTGGGGATTTTCCGATGAATTGCGTAGTGTTGCCAAGCTTGCAGGTTTATGTTCTCTAGAACCCTTAATTCCTGGTTAGAAGTTTTCCACTTTCGCCACTGCAGTCTTTGCTCCTCGGGTTTCCAGAGATCTTTCACCCTTAGAGGAATGTCTTGATTGAGAGCCTGTTTAAGGGGCCTTAGCTCTTCCAGTTCATTTAGAGGTTTGGGTTGCTGCCATGAGTCTAGCCAAAACATATCACTTTCTCCATCTTGTATCTCCCAAAAAGCATGGTTTTGTACCAGGTCTTTTTTTTGCCAAGCTGTGTTCCAAATGTTAGATCGTTGTATTCGGGCATTGTGCCTGATCAGTTGGTTGGATTGCATGGAGGGAGTGTATTTCTTCTTCCAGATTTGTGCCCATAAAGAATCTGGTGTTTTCATCCATCTTCACCACATTTTGGCTCCCATTACCTGATTGAGCTTCCCTGGATCTTGGAGTCCCAGGCCTCCCATGATTTTTGGTGTGCAAATATTATCCCATCCTACAAGCACCCACTTCTTGTTGGGTTGAAGCCCTTGCCAGAGGAAGTTTCACTGGAGGTTCCTTATATATTTGATGATTATCTTAGGAGCTGCAAGGGCAGTGAAAAGGTAGGTGGGAAGGGTTTGTAGGATTGATTTAAGCAGGACCATCCTGGCCGCAATGTTTAGTGTTCTGAAGGTCTAGTTGTTCAGCCTGTTGGAGATGAAGAGGAGGAGGTTGTCCCAGGAGATGGATTTTGTTGTTGATCATGTTAGAGGAATGCCTAGGTAATTGGATGGAAGGGAGCTCTTGGGTATTCCTAGGAGTTTGGAGATGTGAAGTTGGATCGCAGCTGGAGTATTGAAGAAGAAGAGTTTGAATTTGTCTAGGTTAAGCGTCATGCCTAATGCTTCTGTGAAATTAGAAAGGATGGAGTTAAGATTGTTTGCCTCTCTTGCAGTTGGAGAGTTCATGAGTAGGGTGTCATCAATAAATTGACTGTGTGAGGGTGTCGGTTGGATGTTGTGCAGAGGAAATCCTTTGAGAGATCCTTCTAGGATTGCTGATTTAATGTAGCGTCTCAGGCCTTCCACCATGAGTACAAATAAAAAGGGAGATAAGGGGTCCCCTTGTCTGATACCCCTAGAGGGTGAGAAGGGCCGGGAAGGGACTCCATTGAAAAGGATGGAAAAGAAGGCCGAGGAGGTGAGGTTCAAGATCCAATTCACTCAATGCTAATCAAAACCAAAAGAATTTAATGTGGCCTGAAGGTACTGCCAACTGACTCTATCAAAATATTTTGAAAGATCAAGTTTTATTAGCACACCTGGATTTTTTGTCGGCCTGGGAGAATGGATGACCTCATGAGCTAGTATAACACTCTCCACGATTTTTCTACCCTCTACATATCCTGCTTGTTCCTTGGAGATGACGAAGGGAAAAATTGGCTTGAGGTGATTCACAACCACCTTTGTAACGATTTTGTAAATTACATTACATAGAGCGATAGGTTTGAACTGTTTGGGATTTGTGACCCATTCCTCTTTTGGTATTAGGGTGAGGAAGGTTGCGTTGAGGGTCGGGAGAACTTGGCCTGACATTCGTGATTCCTCTACTGCCTCCCAGACCTCTTTCCTTACTATATCCCAACACTGATGGAAGAAGTCAGTAGTAAATCCATCTGGGCCTAGGGATTTTCTTGGGGGCATAGCTTTTGGTTCTTGGTCCACCTCCTCCTGAGTGATATGTCTCATTAGAGATGCGTTCTATTCAGGGGTCACCAAAGAGGGTATGTGACTGGTTACTCATTTGATGGTTGCGTCTCTATCCTCCTTGGTTTCCGTTAGGAGATAATGGTAGTACCTGTTAATCTATGCTTCTATTTGGGTATGTTCTCTGATTGGATTGCCCTGTCCGTCCTCCAGATGAGTAATTCTGTTGATGTGTCGGTGGTGTACCATGGTTCTGTGGAAGAATTTTGTGTTCTTTCCCCCCTCTTTGAGCCATTGTACCCTAGACTTATGCCTCCATAAAATTTCCTCTTGCTTTCTCCTTTCTTCTAGTTGCTCTTGTATATTCTCTTCCTCTTCCATTAGTTCATCATTTCGAGTTCCTGAAATGAAAGTTTTTTGTATCTCCATTAGATTGTTCTCTATTTCCTGCATGCTTTGGAATATGTTTCCAAAGGTGTTTTTATTCCAGTGCTTTAGCGATTGCTTGAAGTTTTTGAGCCGTTGCTGAAATCTGTACATGCTAGTGCCATGATCTATTTATGCCTGAGCCCACCATGTTTTTGCAAGCTGATGAATGTCTGGGTGTGTGAGCCATAATTTTTCAAACCAAAAGGGTTTATATTTGGGTATTGCCTCTGTTTCTAGATGGAAGGCTATTGGCCAGTGGTCCAATATAGCTTTAGGGAGAATGAGACATTCCGTGCAAAGTTCCTTTTCAATTAGTTCCTTAGCCACAAGGAAGGGGTCTGGCCGATAGGCTACATGTTGGTTTCCTGATCTGCGGTTGGACCAAGTGAAAGGACCATTGTTTTTCTCTATATCTACTAACTTTTTATGTTCAATTAGGGTTTTGAACTTACCACTGTCTTGTTCTAGCCTTTTGCTCCCACCGGTTTTTTCCTCCAGCGACAAGATCATGTTGAAATTGCCTCCTATGATCAAGTTAGGTGTGGTTTCCAATGATTTGATAAGAGCTAGTCGCTCCATAAATTTATCTTTTTCCTATTCAGTTTGGGGTCCATAGACGTTGGTGATGGTCCCCTCCTGATTCAAGCCTGTGACTTCAAAGTGGGTTGTTATGGTGCCTATTGTGGAGAAAGATCTACTGAGAGTATTGTTTTTCAGGTTCCAAAGTATGGCCAGACCCCCTGAGGCCCCTGAGGAGTCTGTTAGAACAAAGTCACATCCTCTCCAGATGTGTTGGAAGATCATTTTGGCTTTTGTCCCTGCACATTTCGTTTCTTGTAACATTAGAGTATCTGGGTTTTCTTCCTTGATGTAGTCTCGGAGGATCCTTTGTTTGGATCTGCCATTGAGTCCTCTAATGTTCCAAGTGATGTTCTTCATCATAATGAGGGTGGTGTTGGGTGGAGGTATCCCTTCGAGAGCTTGTGAATCTGTCCTGAGTTGATCATGAGATTGCCCGCCCTCTTGATTAGTTGATGTACCGGTTTGCGCTCCCTTCTTTTTTTCTCTCTTGGTATCTTCTTTGAGCCTGAACCTGATTATGTGGCTATGCCTAAACCTGTCATGGATCCCGCTGTTGAGTCGAGAAAGACCTTGTGTACCTTCCGGAGTTTCTCTTCAGGGAGGGATTGTAGATCCTTTTGATTGAGGGCTTCCTCAAGTTTCTCAAGGTCAATACCTGCTAAATCTCGAGCATCCATCTGCATGAAGATGTCGTCGTCTCCATCTCCTCTCTCTTCTAGGTAAATTTTCCGGTTTGGGCCAGAGTAGGAAAGGGTTTGGTTCTGTTATTTTCCCTGTTGCGTCTCTTTGTGTGGATATTGGATTTCTTATTCTTCCGGTAGCTAGTTCATTATCTTGTAAGAGTTTTTGGTCGAGATCTTGGGCTTGTGGTCGAGGATCTGCTTTCTCGGAGGGTTTTTCTTTCTAGATGTGATAGTTGTGAAGCCATATTTCTATGTGGTATTGCTAGATTTAATAGCTTGCTTACTCAGGGGCCAGTCTCTGAACAGGTGGCCATGTTCATGACATTTCCTGCAATGGAAAGGGATATGTTCATAGTCCATTGTTTGTTTTCAGTCTTCATCCTAATATTTCAGCATTACTGCCCCTCATAGAGCCTTAGATATATTCATATAAACACATATTCGGGCGTATGAGGTGTATTTCCTTTGCTTTGTGTCTTCTGAGGTTTTAACATAGTGACCCACTGTATTACCTATTCCCATGAGAATCTCCTCTAGCCAAAACTCCTACGGTAAGGAATAGAGGCGGATCCAGACAGGTGCCATTGTGAAGTCCTCCTTGTCTGGGTTGAATCATTTTGTCCAAAATATTAGGAATAGCCCTGCCGAGTTGTAGAAATATGGGTCATTCTCAAAGATTTGATCTCGGTCTTCTGGGTTGTACAAAATGATTGTGAAGAATCCTTTAGAGCTGAGTTGAACCTCATAATCACCTTTGGGGTTCCACCAGTGTTTTATCCATCTGTTTAGATCCTGTTCAGATGGCCACAGTCCCCGAAATTTGCCAATGAGGGCATGCTCTTGCATGAAATGGGTATGTTCCCCCACTCTTATTAAGCTTATGATGTATCTCTGGGGTTTTTCAGTTTGTGGGATGCATTTTCCAGGATCCCACCCACGAGGTGCTTTTGGATGAGACGTGCTGGCTTTCGTATCCATTTCCTTGCTGAGTCCTTGTTCTCTGGCGAGGAGTTGTTCACCTATCTGTTGTGGCAGCTCAAAGGATGGTCATTTTTCCCTTGTGCCCGCTCAATCGTTATCCATAACATTGATGTACGAGGGGGGTTTCCCCTTCTCTTCTATGTTCATACTGACGGATCAGACCACGAGACTGTCTATGCCTGATCTTGGTAGGTGGTTTGCTACGGCGTGTTCTGGTTCAATCATACAGCGGTTCGTGTCGAGATTGGAACTAGGGTTTTCCCCCCTCTTAGCATTCCTCCGCAACTCGTGAGGGAATCTCATTGAGCCCCTCTTGTATAAATATTTGTATTGTTTCTATGTAGAGGTTAGACAAATCGGGTTGTAAGGAGAGAAACATAGAGAGTCAAGACTCAGTTGCAGCTCAAACTCCACCATTGTAAATTGGCATTCCACCACTAATAGAAAATGACAGTTTTCCCTATTTTACTTTTTTATTCAATGGATTTTGTGTTATGAATGTCTTTTACATTCCTTTGAATTGTAGATGAATGTTAGAAATCGTCTGCAGGGATAGAAATATTGTTTTGTATCCACGAGTGTGTTGAGTTACGCCTGGTTCGCTAGGCTAAGTGCAACGAGTGTGTGACAGAGATTGGGAACTCTATAAGCCGACACAAGGAGTGCGTATCTAAACTCAACAGAGTTAGAAGAAAAGATTCCAAGAAGGCATACAAAGTTAATTCAAAGACTCAAGAACAAATTTCAAGGCAGTTAAGTCCCTTGAAAATAAATACTGTGAGGAGAGAAGCTCAACCCAGATTTACTGAACACTCTGGAATACTCTGCCAGAAGCGTATGAATCTTGCGTGAAAATTCGCAGGAGCAACACAGGTGAAGGTGTTGAAGAATCCCATAATTGCTTAACATTCTAGTGAAGGAAGGCTTTGCAAGAAGTGCGTAAACAAAATAAAGGATATGCCTTAAATCTTTCCATAAGGCCGAGGGAGAAGTCATTGAAGAACTGAGCCAAGCACATGGAGTGTGCCTAAGGTGTTGAGAGTTCACTTTACAATATCAGAAATCCAAGCGAGAAACTGCTAGGAGGGCACGAGAAAATCGCAGAGGAACTTGGAACCTTGGAGGTTGTCAAGGCGAGCAAAATCATAGGATATCTGCACAAATTTATCAAAGGAGTGAAGGAAGCCTTTGAGAATAGCCTAAGTCTCAAAAGGTGAAATTTTTCTAAGTGAGAAAAGGAGTTGAGGACTTTCTAAAGTCCTGAAGATGGAGAATTCATCCATATTAAGGAAGAGATAGGTGGAATAATATCGAGAGGTTCAGGAGAAGGAACTTCGGAAGGTTTGTGGAGGAAAACAAGGATATTCCCGAAGTCACGAAGAGCGATTTCAATCTAGGCCATGGAAAGTGATCAACGCATCATTGATTCAAAATCATAAGAAGCAGAGTCGGGAGAGGAGAATATTCGTGAAGTCCGAACTTGTGATTTGATCACAACCGTTGATTGTGAAAGGAATGAGGACCGTATATTAGGTCTAGGAACACTTTTCGAATCGAAAATCGTGGAAGGGAGGAAGAAGTTCATGAAAGTCCTGAAGTACGGGATCATGAGGGGAGTTATCCCATGGTCATAGTACGTGGTCACATCAATGGAATAGCCTAGCATCGATAGCTATCGCCCGTTAGCACAAGATATAAAATAACAAGGAGAGGTTCTGTAGGTGCCACATCGCGAGTGTCAAGGAAGTGAAAAAGTTCCTGTGTCAAGTTAAATCAGTTCCAATAGGAGCCCGATGAACCATTCGGTTCGATGAATTGAAATATCCTAGACCAGGAGGTCGCGATGTCTCCTCTTTCATTGTGAGGAGATAAGGGGGAGGTTGTCACCAGAGTGTTATCAAATATTGATTTCCCTCAAGAGGAGAGAAGGAAACACAGAGATAGTCTGATACCAGAGTGGTATTAGAGCTTGATTTCCCTCAAGCGGAGAGAAGGATACACAGAGATATTCTGATACTAGAGTGGTATTAGAGCTTGATTTCATCTTCAGAATGTGGATGAAGGGAGGAAAAGTGTGAATCTGTGTTGGAGTTGTTCCAAGGTGTGTAGCAAATGGTAAACAACCAGGTGGTTTGTAGAAAAAGAGAGATGGGCATCGACAGTCATAAGGATGGTCGCGTAGAAGTCCAGTCATAGAAGAGAAAGGTGCAAATGGACAAGGAGATCAGTGAAATTCGAGCATAGATGGAGAAGATTTCATTTAATATGCAACATGAGTCAAAGGTACACTAGAGGTATGAATGGCCTTTTAAGAGGACAATCAGATGGCCCGTTCAAATTTTTTTGGCCAAGAGGCAGAAATAGATGTTAAAGAGGTGGCTGAGGCATGTTGAAAACCTTGTTCATAAGGGAAAGAGATCTGGAAAGTGTCTTGTAGATTTCCAGGTGGGAAATAAGAAGGGATCAATGGTCTCATAAACTTCCAGGTGGGCAGAGGAGACATCCCAGATTGCCAGGTGGGCAAGGGAGAAGTGACAAGCTAAGCTGAGATTTTGTTGACTGATAGAGAGGAGGAAGAAGAAAAACCCCACTCGGATGGAGATTCACGTAGAACTATGAGCCATGTGAATGGATATGATGACAAGATAGAAACTTTCATCACAACGACGGAGAAGGATCAGAGGGATGTTCTGATCATTGGAGGAGTCGAGATATTCCTACCAAGCGGTTGAGGATAGGCTAGCACATATGTTGCAGATGAGACAGGGATACAAAAAGCATATATGATCAAGGAAGAGAAGGGACATATACTGATGTTTGTCCCGACAGAAGGAGAATATAATTCAGCAGAACCGCTCGACGTTTTCAGCTAGAAATTTGAACATGAGATGAATGCAGCACTGGAGTTTGCAGCAGAAGAAGGAGAAGACAACATGGACTTTGCATATCTATGTGAAGAGTTGTAATCTCTTAAAAGGAGAGTGGTAGTGCAAAGTGTGGACATCCAATAGGCTAAGTTGGAGGCAAATGAAGGATTACACCAGCATGAGGAGCAGTTGGGGAAAGCTGAAATAGGAGTAGCCGAAGGACTGGCAAGAGAAAATATGTCAGGAGAAGTGGTAGTTTGGTAGTAGTTCAGTGATGATAAGTTTTTAGGAGTGGAGACTGTAGCATAGTGGCAAGTTAACGCCACAAATAAAGAATATGTCTTGGGAAATCAATGTGATTCGCCCATCGAAAAGGAGGGAGTGCAACGATCTAGTCTGCAATAGAAGGACCGACCGATAGAGCAGCTGGATGAGGTGATCAAGGAGATAAGGAAGTTGATTTTAGGGTCGGTAGAAGAATCGATCATCATGAGGAAGCTGGACAAAGAGAATCCTACATGAGCAACGGTGAAGAAGAAAGAAAAGAAACAACAGAGCAGAGGAGTCGAGAGACATATCCAAAGGAAAGTTTGGGATCGAGGTGGATTTCAGCCACGTTGGAAAGATTATGAGTAGGAGCTCATGATTGTTTCCACTGTGGAGTATGATGCAGGAGCATCGCTCCACCTCAGCACGCGCCAACCAATTAACATGCATGGTGTGCATTCAAGGAAGGAGAGGCATCGCCCTCTCATTTTTCCTCGAGAATCCAAGATGAGATCCAGACATTAATTGAAGACAAGATGGAAGTAGAAAAATCTTTCCTTTGCACAAATTGGAGATAAGGTCACCATTAATAGGATGATGTAGAAATGGATCTTTGTCCGATTTGGAGTAGACAACCATCATTGTAATTTTCCCTTTCGAGAGGCATTAGGGTTGGTGATTTGACACGATTAGTTTATCTTGCGAGGGAAGCTCATTTAGCCCCTCTTGTATAAATCTTTGTATTGTTTCTAAGTAGAGGTTAGACAAGTCAGTTTGTAAGGAGAGAAACATACAGATTCGAGACTCAGTTGCAGCTCGGACTCCACCATTGTAATTTGGCATTCCACCATTAATATAAAATGACAGATTTTCTTGTTTTACATTTCTCTTCAATTGATGTTGTGTTATGAATGTCTTTTACATGCCTTTGAATTGTATATGAATGTTAGAAATCGTCTGCAGGGATAGAGATATTGTTTTCTATCCACGAGTTTCTTGAGTTACGTCTGGTTCTCTAGGCTAAGTGCAAGGAGTGAGAAACAGATATTGGGAACTTTGTAAGCTGACGCAAGGAGTGCGTATCTGAACTCAACGGATTTATAAGAGAAGCTGCCATGAGGGAATACCAGGTTAATTCAAAGGCTCAGGGAGAAATTTCAAGGCAGTTAAGTCCCTTGAAAAAAAAATAATGTGAGGAGAGAAGCACAACCTAGAGTTGATGAACACTCTGGAATACTCTGCCAGGAGGGCATCGAGCTTGCATGAGAATTCAAAGGAGAAACAAAAGTGAAGGTGTTGAAGAATCCCAGAATTGTTGAACATTCTAGTGAAGGAAGGCTTTGCAAGAAGTGCATCGACAAAGGAAAGGAAATTCCTTAAACCTTTCCATAAGGTCGAGAGAGAAGTCATCGAAGAACTGAGCCAAGCGCAAGGAGTGCACCTAAGGTGTTGAGAGTTAACCTTACAAGCTCAGAAATCCGAGCAAGAAACTGCCAGGAGGGCATGAGAAACTCGCAGAGGAACTTGGAACCTTGGAGGTTTTCAAGCTGAGCAAAGTCGCAGGAGAGCTGCACAAATTTCTGCGATGAGTGCAGGAATCCTTAGAGAACAACCTAATTCTGGAAAGGTGAAATTGTGCTAAGTGCACAAAGGGGTCGAGGACTTTCTGAAGTGTCAAATATGGAGAAGTCATGCATCTTCAAGGAAGAGACAGGTGGCAGAATATTGAGAGTTTCAGGAGAAGGAACTTCAGAAGGTTTGTGGAGGCAAACAAGGATCTTCGCGAAGTCACGAAGAGTGATTTCAAATCTAGGTCATTGGATCTGTAAGGAAATGTCGCAAGGGATCAATTCATCTCTGATTTGAAATCAGAACAAGTCGGGAGAGGAGAAGATTCGAAAGTCCGAACTCGCAATTCAATCATAATCGTTGATCATGAAAGGAACAAGGACCATAGATCGGGTCTAGTAACGCTCGTGGATTAAAAAATTAGGGAAGGGAGGAAGCAGTTCGCGAAAGTCCCTAAGTATGGGGTCGCGAATGGATTTAGCCCACGGCCGTAGTCTGTGGTCACATCAACGAAAGAGCCTAGCATCAAGAGCTAGCGCCTATTGCCACAAGAGCTAAAAGAGAAAGGAGAGGGTCTGCAGGTGCCACATCGCGGGTGCTGAGGAAGTGAAAAATGGCTTGTGTCAAGTTAAATTGGTTCCATTAAGAGCCTAACGAACTATTCGGTTCGATGACTTGAATGATCCTAGACCGGGAGGTCGTGATGTCCCCTCTTTGACTATGAGGAGAGAAGGGGGAGGTCATCACCACTTGACATGTAAAAAATGGGTCATGGCGAACTCCCATTGGGAACGAAATCCTATTAGACTAGTACGATACCATCCCACCTTAATGGTTTAGCTAGGATCTGAATTACTGAACTGACTATGCTTTGAATCAGCCTCATTACCAATTTATTTCCGAGTTAAGATGACAGTCAGTTAAATATATGGCGGTGCATAGTGGTCACATCCATCTAATCGCGTTAAGGTTTTCAACCCTTTTGGTTCCGACTTTATTATCAAACTCATTATTTTTTACTGGTATCATTGGGTGCCTCCTAACGATAAAAATCATTAACTTTTGGTAGCCTTATTGTAATAATAATTTGAGTATTATATTCTGGTGTTTGGCAATGAATGGGTTATCATTATACGTGATAAAGGTTAATTTCTCCCATATATGAGATTTGTGATTTATATATCAGAAGAATTTCTTATGGTATGGATCGATTTTTGCATAAAATCCCTATAGTGTCTAGGGTAATATATGAGAATATATACGATTGTAATAGTGGATAGGATTATAATAGCTTAAATACCAAAACTATTTGTACTTATGCCTTTGAACATATATTAAATCAACTACGAGACTTATATGTTAGCGCATAGTAAAATTTGGTGAATGTGTATCATAATGGATAATCACCAAGGTTCATGGGTAGACTATGGAACTTTCAATGTCCCTAAATTGCTACACATTGTGATTATGGTGTAGTGTAATGTATTTTTCAGAGATAAAGTCATTCTACATGGTATCATATTGTACCAAGAAAAGATAAGCCTAAGCTATTGAAAATCATTAGTAATGGTAAAACTACTCTACTTATGTTGAAGCATCATCTTGACGATGAAAAGAGAATTAATGTCCCTAATAATAATAATAAAAAAATCGTAAATTTTTGGTACATTACATATGGTATTAGAACTGAAGGTTGCAACACTTGGACCTCAGAGCAGGGCCAAAATTAGTTTAGTACATTTTATCCTATTAAAAGAAAAACTAACAAAATTGTATATTGTTACAAACAAAAAAAAAAATTGTTCTATTGTGATAATGACAACACATAATGAAGAGGAGATCATAATTGAGGAGAATCTCGATCAAGAACCTCCTAAATAACCTAGACAAAACAATGAAGGAAGTTCAACCACCCAGGTTCTGAAAAAAATGAGGAACCTTATCGTGGAACTGTAAGTTTTCGAAAAAGATAATGAGAAACTGAAAAAGGAACACGAAGACCAGTAGGAAATAAATGAAGTACTCTTGCACATCATCGTAACAATGAAGATCCCAAAATAAATTGGAAAGGAAGAAGAGGTCAGCAAAAGAGCCTCCAAAAATTTGGTCTTGAAGAAGAAAATGAGAATAGTTCTTCCGAAGGCACACTCACAATAGAAAATAAAACAACCACGGGAAGGAAAATAAAAAAGGTGGACCACTTGGACGTTGAATTCAATAATATCAAATCATCCACCTTTGGCGGAGAGTCTAGGAAAGGGGAGGAGGCTGAAGCATGGTTACCTGATATAAAGAAGTATTTCCAGATCTATAATTATTCTAGTAACATGAAGGTCAGAATGGCCATATATAACCTGAAAGGAAAAGTGAGTATCTGGTGGCAGGACCTGAAGTTGGTCAAGGGTTTAAAAGAGAAACAGATGGAATGGTCATATTTCAAGAAATACTTTAATAGATAGTATTTATCATAAAGTTATTATGAAAGAAATACCAAAGAATTTTATAAGCTAATACTCGGACAAATGACCATGGACGACCTAATAAACAAATTTCTTCAATTATTAAGATTTCTGCCATACATCAAGGAAGACAAAGTAAAAATCCAAAGATTCCTAAGCTTCCTACCATAGTCCTATAAGGACATAATTGAATTTGAAAATCCCAATACCTTAAGCGAAGTGTTTTCAAAGGCTCGAATGTGCTATAATCAGTACAAACAACAGTTTGAAATTCCCAAGGCTTGGAAGGATAAGAAATATGATAGAATGAATTAGCGGAAGAAAGGATTCCAACTAGCCCCTTTCCGGAATACAACAAAGAATTTCCAAAGGAAATATTTCCATTCCAATAACCAAAACACCAAAGGGGGAAGCGAACCAGTTAACGTGGGAACCAATAATTTTGTGGACAACCCCATGGAACCGTTAAAATGTTGGGAGTGTGGAGAACCTAACTTAAGGAGGAAATTTCCACATTTAACTTCCGCAACAAGGAACACAATTCATAACCTGCAAGATTCCTCTACAGTAGGATATGTGGGAAGAAGCGTATATATAATTAATGCAACTGTGGATGGTCGACAAGATGATCATCAATCCACTATAGTGGAGGTTGAAGGTAAAGTTAATAATAATCGTATTTCTATTCTAAATGAGCTAGGAGGTAGTCTAAGTTATGTTACTCCTGGTTTAGTTGATTCAAACAAGCTTAAGAAAGTAAAGCGTATTAAATCCTAGTTAGTACAGCTAGCAACAAAGACTAAGAAAAAGGTAACAGATTTCATTTCTGATTGTGAACTCAGTCTAGATGGCCAAAATACAAAGTTAAATCTGAATATTTTACCATTGGTTTCTTACGATATAATTATTGGAATGGACTGGTTATAGAAACATAAAGTAATTTTGAACTATTATGAAATGTCACTCACTTAGAGATATGAAAACAACACAGTTGGAACAATACAAGGCATCAGAAAACCAGTCTCAGTTACGCAGATTTTAGCCATGTAGTTTAAGAAATGTCTAAATAAAGGTTGTCATATTTTTTCTATTCAAGTGACAAATCTATTAGAAAAGGAGGATAAACCCATCCTAGAAGACTTTACCATATTACATGAGTTCAGAGATTTATTTGTGGACGAAATACCAGAACTGCCTCGAATGAGAGAGTTAGATTTCTCCATCGATCTGATGCCTGGATCATCCCTGATATCTAAGGCACCCTATAGGATGAGTTTACTCAAATTGACATAGATGAAAATTCAACTACGAGAACTGTTGGACAAGGAATACATCATACCAAGTGTCCTGACTTGGGGAGCACCAATCCTTTTCGTTAAATATAAAGGTGGGACTTTAAGATTATGTATTGATTATTGACAGTTAAACAAAATGACTATTAAGAATAAGTATCCTCTATCCATAATTAACGATCTATTTGACCAAGTGGGAGGGGCAAAGATTTTTTCTATGTTAGATTTAAGATCTGGTTATCACCAGGTCAGAATAAAGGATGAAGATATAAGTAAAACAACTTTTAGAACGAGATATGGACATTATGAGTTATTTGTTATCTTGTTTAGTCTTACTAACGCACAAACAACATTTATGTGTTTAATGAATAACATATTCAGTCAATATTTGGATAAATTTGTTTTGGTATTTATTAACCTTTTAGTTTATTAAAAAACAGAAGAAGAACACAAAGAACATCTAAAGATAGTATTGCAGACCTTAAGGAAACACAAGTTTTATGCAAAATTTGACAAATGTGACTTCTACCAAAAGAGAATACAATACCTAGGACATGTAATATCTGAAGAAGGTATTGCAGTTGACCCAGAGAAGATAAGATCCATCATGGAATGGCCTATCCCTAAGGATTTGGCAGACATCTGGTCCTTCATGGGAATTATTGGTTACTACCGTAGATTTATTGATGGGTTCTCTAAGATTCCATACCCAATCACATCCCTATAGAAAAAGGGGACAAATTTTACTTAGTCACAATCAGGACAATTTTAATAAGTTAAAAGAATTGTTAAATATAACACCTATTTTAAGGGTAGCTGACCCCGATAAAGACTTTACAGTCTATGTGGATGCGAGCAAAGAAGTCTTTGGAGGTGTCCTAACTCAATAAGGGAATGCTATTTGTTGCGAATCATGAAAGATAAAAGAGCATGAACGAAACTACGTCACACATGACTTGGAATTAGTAGCTGTAATTTATGTGCTAAAAATGTGGCGACAATACTTAAAGGGGCAAAAAAATTATGTTTCTAACCGATAACAGTGGTGTGAAATTCTTATTTAGTCAACCAGATCTTAATGCAAGGCAAGCAAGGTGGTTGGCCTTCTTTAGTGAATTCAATTTCGAGGTAAGACACATCAAGGGTAAAGAAAACAAAGTGGAAGATGCCTTAAGTAGAAGAACTTATGGACTGTTTGAGAATAGTATTATCAGAGAAGAAAGTGACTTTGAACAAAGGATAAAATCTGCAAGTGATATTGACTAAAAATACATCAAAACAGTAGAATATTTACAAGGAAATGCAAAAAAAAATGGACAGAACAGATCTGAGCTTGGATAGCAATGGATTGCTAAAATTTAAAAATAGGTTGTACATACCAGATTTTGCTGAATTAAAGAAAAAAAAATTGGATGAAGTGCATAAAAAGCCATATTATGGTCATCCGGGATATAAGAAAATGGTAACATCCTTGAGGAAGTTGTTTTATTGGCCCAACATGAAAGGTGAGATAACTGAATACTTATCTAAATGCCTAGATTGTCAACAGGTGAAGGTTGAACATCAACATCCAGCTGGCCTGCTAGAACCTTTAACTATACCATAATGGAAGTGGGAGACTATCTCATTGGACTTTATAAGAGGTTTGCCTAAAACTCAAAAGAAGAATGATTCGATTATGGTAGTAATTGATAAACTTAGCAAGTCTGCATATTTTATTCTTGTAAAATCTACTTATAAAGATATTAACATCGCTGAAATATTTATGAAGGAAATATTTAGATTGCATGGTATTTCTAAAATGGTAATTTCGGATAGAGATGTCAAATTTACATCAACATTTTGGAAAGAACTATTTGCAGGGTTGAATACTAACCTAAATTTCAGCACGAGCTACCATCCACAAACGGATGGGAAAACTGAACGAATGAACCAAATTGTGGAGGATATGCTATGAATGTACGTAAGGAAGAAAACAACTAAGTGGGAGGAATACCTACACTTAGTGGAATTTGCATACAATAATGGTTATCACACGTCGGCTAAGATGAGCCCCTTCGAAGTAATGTACAACAGAAAGTGCACAACTCTGATTAGATGGGATAACTTAGTTGACAGACTCATTATGGGACTAGAAATTCTNCACTTAGTGGAATTTGCATACAATAATGGTTATCACACGTCGGCTAAGATGAGCCCCTTCGAAGTAATGTACAACAGAAAGTGCACAACTCTGATTAGATGGGATAACTTAGTTGACAGACTCATTATGGGACTAGAAATTCTCTAGGAAATGGAGAAAACGATAAGAAAGGTACATCAGAATTTAAAAGAGGCACATGACAGACAGAAAAGCTACGCAAATTTGAAAAGGAGACACCAAGAATTTCAAGTTGGAGACCACGTGTACTTAAAATTCAAAGCAAGAAAAATTTCATTGAAGCTAGAAAACTGTTCAAAATTGGCACTTAGGTTTTGTGGCCCCTTCGATATCTTAGCTCGAATTGGACCCATGGAATATCAACTTTCACTCTCTGCAAATTTAAAAGTTCATAATGTTTTTCATGTTTGTTTGTTGAAAAAGTATATTCATGATCCTACTCACATCATCGATTGGACCATGGTGCAGGTGGAACCAGAAGGTGAGTTCCAAGCGGAACCTCTCAGCATTCTGGATAGGAAAGAAACAATACTATGGAACAGAGTCAACACCGAGGTAAAAGTGCAATGTAATCACTTTAGTCCTCAGGAGGCCACTTGGGAATTGGAGGAATATTTGCAGAAATTTTATCCAGCCCTATTCCAAGAGAGGAATGAACACTGAGGAAAGTGTTGTACTGAAGGGGGAGAGGATGTAATATCCCAAAAAATAATTAATTATAAAAGTCTGTGTGCACTTAGGAATAAATTTCCGTTTTTGGCAAATTCGTATTTGGAAAATTATTGCCATTTAAGGAAAATCCGAATTTAGAATTTCATTATTTGTAATTTATTATTTTTTATTGTTGGGAAAAGAGTTCATTTTCCCAACTAACTCTTTGAATGTGACACATGTAAAGGACAAATATTTTTATATATTAATTGTTGAAGAACAAATGGAGCAACCAGGTTGAAAACAACTAACCATGACTCCATGAGTGGGGAACATGCTTGAGTTACCTCGTGGCTGAATTTTACAAGTGGAAAATGAAGAATTTGACCACTAGCAACCCTTTAAAATCATGGATTTGTAAAGCTGCGAAAATTCCCAAGGAGAGAAAAAGACCTAGGCACAAGATGCTCATGATATACAACATATGGGAGGAGGCAAGACACTACTTAGTATGTTGGAGAAAGGATATCACTTGTTGTTATGAACACTGTTTAGTGTGAGCCAAGGGGATTTTTCTGATTTGAAAGGAGGACTGTAGAAAAAGAGGATCATTGTCAATTCTCCCTTATGGACTCATGGTCAGACTAAGGGGTGAACGAAGCAAGTAATTTGGTTGTTCTGTTCTATGGTTGGGTGGAACTTGGCTGTTCCATTTGTGTTCTAGCATCTTATTCAGATATGTACATATACTTGTTCTCTTGTTAAATGTTTTGTTGATTATTAGCTGACAAAATGAAATGGTTATGGGATAATTATTTTATCTGTTGATTTCACTCACTAAGTAAAGATAAGAAATATATTGTGAATTCTAATTGCAAATAAAGTTGAGTTATACATGTATAGATAGTAATATACGTATATGTTTAACCAATTATAAAGAATGTTAGAACTATTGCGTGTTCTAGAAATTTACATGTATCCATATAGATATATATATCTATGCATATATATACATGCAAAACGCCATTTCAGTCAATGTACAGGTACCATAAAAGGTAGATAAAGAGAATAAAAATCCTCTAGTTTGAAAGGAAATTACATTCTATATACATGATGGTCTATAGACAAATCGAGATTAAATAGTGTACATAATACATGATACCACTGTTGTTGTAAATTGTGGAATTTTATTCAAAAGGAGTTTATTTTACAACCGTGTATTCCATTAAAGAAGCAAATTACAAATAACCGGTTTATCCACGAAACCCAGATTCAAAATTTTCACAGTAGAGTACCCTAGGGTAAGGACCTTGTACCAATAACAAAAATAACCTGAGAAGTTTTAAATTAAACGCCGAGATTTGGAACTTGGATACCTTTTCGAGTAAGATGATCCCTTGGATCTGTTTTCCCTTGGAGTGATTAATCCTGCAAGGGGAAAATCAACAGATTTAGTAAACTATGTCAAAGTAATCAAACAAAATTAAATATTAAAGGTTCAACAAATGAATAATACTTATCTTAAGGCTATCATAGAGGTATTTTTCCCACTGACATTGAGAGACGATCCATCCACAGTCCAAAGGGGAGGAGTGTGTTAAATTAGGAGCTTGATTTCTTATGCAGATTAATTATTTTATTTTCTTCAACACTTTGATTCCATCTTAATACACTTCAACAATATCAAATCATAACCGAATAAAAATAACTATGTAGATAAGTAACCATGCACATCAACAACACATATACCCTTGGGAAACCTTGTACAGGAAGAAAAACCCCAACAAATGATATTCCTTTATTGCATTAATAATGTAAGATCACTTACAAATATCCACCATGAATGTTCTTCTTTGAAAGAGATTGCCAAGATGACTCTGAATTGACAAATAACTAAGAGACCTTGATAAAATACACCTCTGATATGTTGTTTCTATTGTTGATATACAAAACTGATATGTTGTTGATATACAACTCTGATATGCAATCTCTATTGTTGATATACAACAATGATATGCTTCTTTTGTTGGATTACTGAGCAGGGGGGTGAATCAATAATAAAGCAATTTAATCCTTTTTAACCATATAATCCAAGTGTTATATCAATGAAGCATTATCATCCAATAACTACAAAGTGAAGCATTATCATCCAATATCTACAAAGTAAATAAGTAATGAACAAATGAACAAACATACACATACACAATACACCCGTGTTTTACGTGGAAACCTAAATCAGGAGAAAACCACAAAATGATTTTTCTTATATGTCTTGAAGAATTACATTCATTGGAAGCACCAACTTCCTTTGTTTTCCAGCTGCAACTTGAAGGAGGCTCCAACCCCCTAGTTTCTTAGGCTACAACCTGATGGAAGCTCCAACTTGCCAATTCTCTGGTTACAACCAGAAGGAGGCTACAACCCTCTATGTTCTCCGGCTACAACCAGAAGGTGGCTACAACCACCTGTCCTTGCCCCATCCTAGCACCCTTAAGTAGAATTAGAATGATGAAACCACTGTCAACCTGTCACTGTAAGATATACCATTGTAAACCTGTACCAATAAATATGAACCATGAGTCAACCATGCCTCAACCTGTACCTCAACCTGTAATCAACCTGTACCATAAACAAGTGCATCAGCCATGCACCAACCTGTACCAAATAACCTGTAATCAACCTGTACCATAAAAAAGTGCATACAACCATGTACCAAGTATGTACCAATCATGTGTCAACTACTCATCAACTATGACTCATCAATATGTACCAACATCATCAACTATACACCTCATGTATGTGTCAATTCATCAACTACTTGTCTCAACCATGTACTCAACATGTAACTCAACCAAAAGCCCTCATCAATTTCATAATCCAAATCTAATTTGTAGCTCTGTACTAGACCTGGTGTATATGATCACATTCCTGCAAACCTTCCTTAACTTCAACAACAAGAGACTAGAATTTTCATCAAACTTTTCTTTAGTCTCACATGCCTAGTTTTGGATTAGTCAACAACCTTAACATGAAGTAATCATAACTTTGTACTTGTAATGTATAAAGATATGAAACTGATACACAGTGTTCTTCAATGTGTTTTATACAATTCCTCCAGGTTTCACTACTTGGAACCTCTCAGAAAAGGATTTATAGAAAAAATGGCATACCTTGTTGAATTCTGACTTATTCTAGAGAGAAACGTTATAGAGGGTGCCCCACATGGAATATTTGTTGAATTGAGGTGAAACTGTTACAAAAAATACAAAATACTGTACCCTAACTACCATATTTGGTTTCACTGAATTGGGATCTATTATTAAGAAGTTATGACGTTTTTACCCGAAACACCTATTTTTGACTAGTTTCAGGACTAGCCACAAACCCTATTTTCCACAGAGTGAAACTCCACAAATACAATGATCCACAACATGAATTTTTTACCACAGATGCTTGTATATGTTTTCTCAATGGCATAGAAATTTCACGGTCTTAATCATTATAGAAAAAAAGTTATAGCGAAAATGGTGAGATGACCTGTAAATAACATACCTTAGAAAGCACCATCAAAAAAATTTATTCTTCCTTGCATTTTAGACTTATTTTCTTCACCTTCCCTTAGAATTTAGTCTTAGATATCGTTGTTTACCTCAGAAACCTATATATATTCGATATGCTCAAGTGTGATTCAAATGAGAGAGCCTTGCATCTTATTTATACTCTCCAAGTAGCTTCCTTAAAAACATCTTCTAGGTCACTTGGCCCCACTTTCCTTCTTTTAGGGTTAACCCACTTCTAATTTATCCATTAAATTTATTATTGAAATAATTTATTTTGTATTCTCTTTGAATTATAATACACTCATTACTTCACTTTACTAGTTACCTTTTAAAATCTCTTAAACCACTTTGACTACTTTGACCTTTTGGGGCTTCTAGATGACATATAAGGGTCCTCCAACTTCGTAAGGCCATAACTCTCAAACCGTGAAGAGTTATTTGACTTTTCACATACCACAAGAAATGGAATGGCATGTACTATCCATATAGAATAGCATTATATGAAAATATATAATAACTCATACCATTATCCATCAAACAAACTTGGGTCCATTACCCAAACCTAGGGTCTCCAACTTCTCATGGCCATAACTCTCTAACCATGTGTAGTTATGTGACATTCCACATACCACCGAAAGTTGAATGACAAGAAATATCCATATAGGATCTCATTATTCCACAATTAAGCATGGGTTCTCTTACTCTGCAAAGCGTCTTCCCATGAGGGATTTCACCATAAGGGGACCACTTTGGAGTTCATCCATCTTTACTTATTATCAACCATGAAAATACAATAATGAGTCATATTTACATCAAACAATCTTGGGTCCATTACCCAAACCTTTGTGTCGCGGGACTTTCTTCAAGGGTTGACATCAATGACAACCAACCTTAATCAACAATCTCCCCCTTTGACATTGATGACAACACTCTGATGCAATATTGAAATCATATCACTCATGCTCCCCCTCGAACCATGCGTCTGTCCTTTGTATATGATAAATTTGCGTCTATCCTCTGCATCTGATAAATCTTCTCCCCCTGGAACCATACCTCTTTCCTCTGCATCTGATAAATCTTCTCCCTGTGGAACCATGCCTCTGTCCTCTGTGTCTAATAAATATCTCACTTTGTCATCAATGGAAAATGTATCTTTCCATCCAGGGTTGCTCCCCCTGACTAAACTGTCCTCTTATGGTGCCTCCTTGTGTACATCTAAGACATATAAGATAAGCATTCAAAAATCATTCATTTTGGAGTAGAAATAACTCCAAGTCTTTGGCGAAGATATTCAAAGGCTTCCCGTGGAAGTGGTTTTGTAAAGATGTCTGCCACTTGTTCTTTTGTTCCCACATACTCAACTCTGGTGTTCTTTTCTGCAACATGTTCCCGTAGAAAGTGATACTTGATTGGAATGTGCTTCATCTTGGAGTACATCACAGAGTTTTTTGAGATATTGATGACACTTGTATTATCAAGATATATTGGAATGGGCTCATCATACTCAACCTGTATATCTGTCAAAGTTTGTTTCATCCAAAGAACCCGTGTACAACATGTTGTTGCTGCAATATACTCTGCCTCAGTTGTAGATATAGATATTGATGATTTTTTATTTCTTAGACATGATACCAAACACTCACTTAAGTAGAACGTTGCTCCACTGGTGCTTCATCGGTCATCAATACAACCTGCCCAATCTAAATCTGTGTAGGCAATAAGTGATAAATCTTTTTTTTTTGGATACCATAATCCAAACTCTTATGTTCATTTGAGATATTTCAAAATCCTCTTTATTTATAATACATGTGATTTCTTTGGTGTTGCTTGAAAGCATGCCACCTATCCAATTGCTTGCATTACATATGGCCTGGATGTTGTCACATATAGTAGGTTGTCAATCATTTACTTGTATTGCCTCTGATATGTAGACTTTGAATCATCATCTTTGTTGAAATTACAACTTGTTTGCATGGGAGTCATAACTGGTTTGCAATATTCCATTTCGAACCTCTTTAGAATTTCTCTGATATACTTGGTTTGAGAAATAAAAATTTCTTGGTTGCTTTGACGTATCTGAAGTGCCAAAAAGAGGGATAGTTCTCCAAGTAATGATATTTCAAATTCATTATGCATGTCTTTTGCAAATTTCTAGCTTAACCTATCATCATCACTACCAAAAATAATATCATCAACATAAACTTCAATTAATAAAATATTACCTTGACTTACCTTGATTCTGAGGTTGTTGTCTGCACTTCCTTTTTTAACCCTGCCTGTTGCAGATACTTATCTAGTCTAGAGTACCATGCTCTAGGAGCCTGTTTTAGACCATACAAGGCCATCTTTAATTTACATACATAGTCTGTGTTCTCTGAAAACTGAAATCCTTCTAGTTGTTCAATGTATACTTCTTCTTCAAGGTCCCCATTCAAAAAAAATGATTTTACGTCCATATGATACACTTTAACATTTTTGGAGCATGCATAAGCTAAAAATAAATGAATTTTTTCCATTCTGGCAACTGGGGAAAATGTCTCTTCAAAGTCGATTCATTCAATCTGTGCATATCCTTTACATACCAATCTAGATTTGTTCCTTGTAACCCGTCTATCTTCATTCAATTTATTTCTAAAAACCCATTTTGTGTCGATCACATTCTTATTCTTTGGTCTTGGAACCAATTCCCAAGTGTCATTTTTCTCTATTTGATCCAATTCTTCATCCATGGCCTTATTCCAAAATTCCTCATTGTTGGCTTATTAAAACAATTTGCTTCAATTGTAGATAAGAGTGTTAGGTGTGTTTTTTTTGGTGAACGGATTTTTCTTCTAGTCTCAACTCCTGCATCTTTGTTTCCAATAATCTCATCTGAAGGATGATTCTTCTGTACTCATTTGGTAGGGTATTTGGAAATACTTTCTGAACTTGCTCTTCTACTTTTGTCGGATTCTCTTCATCTTCATCTTCCTCTTCTACTTATTTTTCATCTTCTTCTTCAAAAAGGTGTTCCATTGATTTGCTTTCTTCTTCTTTTGATTCCGGTATGCTTGTTTCATCAATTGTTACGTTGATGCTTTCCACAACTTTGTTCAATATTAGATTGTAACACTTGTATTATTTCCTTGTACTTGAGTAACCAACAATTATTCCTTTGTCCACATGAGAGTCAAACTTTCTCATTCTTCCATCTTCTATTTTGATGTAAGATTTTCTTCCAAAAACTCTAAAATGCTTCACATTTGATGTTTTTTCTTTCCATAGCTCATAGGGAGTTTTATCAGTGTTGTTTCTGAGAATTACTCTGTTTTGAATGTGAACTGTTGTGTGCATTGTCTGTGTCCAAAATATATCTATCAATTTGGAATCCATTAGCATTGTTCGAGCCATTTCTTGTATTGTCCTATTCTTTCTTTCAACAACTCCATTCAGTTGAGGTGTTCCAGCAACGAAGAATTTTTTATTTATTTGATGACTGCTACAGTAGTCCATAAATTCATTTGAAGTTAAATCTCCTCCATTATCAGATCTCAAACATTTGATTCTTGAATCCATTTCATTTTCAACCATTTCCTTGTAGATATTGAAGTTTTCAAAAGCTTCTAACTTGTTCTTGAGAAAGAAAACTGCAGTTATTCTTGTATAATCATCAACTAATAACATAAAGTATTTTTCACCTTTTAATACCTTTGTTGTAGTTGGTCCAACTAGATCAGTGTGCACAATTTCCAGTGGTCTTGTTGTTGAATATTCATTTGATTTGAACTTGGTCTTTGTTTTATTTTCTTGTTGACAATGCTTGCATAAAGTATTGGTTGGTTTTGTGATCTGGGACATTTCTCTGACTGTTTCTCTTTTGCTGACTTTGATAAGGTTATGAAAATGCATGTGACCCATTCTTCTATTCCATAACCAACTTTCATCTTTCTTTCCTAGACAACACTTTTCATTTCCAATTTCACTTAACACATATATGTTGTTTGAAGTTCTTGCAACTGTACCGACCAATTTCCCTGAACCTTATTTTATTATCCCACACTTTTTTTAATTGAATGTAAGTTTATGAACTTGGTCACACATTTGACTCACACTTAAAAGATTATGTTTCATATCTTCTACCAGTAGAACATTTTGTGTCTTTTCATTCTTGTTCCCAATTCAGACTGTGCCTTCTCCAATGATTTTGGATGAATTATTATTTCCAAAGGAGACTGATCCATTTTTTTCTTTTCGTAATGTAAGAAATTTGTATTTATCACCTGTCATGTGTTTTGAACATCCACTGTCAACATACCAACCATGTTTCTTCTACTTAGCTTGTAGAGCGACTGTGCATTCTTCATTGTCATACTAATATTGTTTTCTTATCCATGTCATTTTCTGAGGTTCTTGTCTATGACTATTGTTATTTTGTTGAGGTTCTTTAGGAGGGACTTTTATTCTACAATCCTTGGCCATGTGTCAAAAATTGTTACATTTGTAACATTCCACTTTAGTGCTCAAAGATTCAAACCTATTGTAACGTCTTCTTTGTGTGTCACTAGGTCTCCTTAAATAATCTCTTTGTGTATAACTCTCAAATTTGTTATTATTCATGTTGTTAGTTATGCAATTCATAGCTTTATGTCCAAAATTATTACATGCATAACATAAATCAAAAAATATGGTTTGATACCTAAGAGTTGAATATCTTCTGAAAGGAGTTGATCTTATGAATCCTTATTCTTCTTGAGGCCTACCTATCTATTGTTTATTCTGAAATCTAAATCTTCTTGTTGGAGAAGTGTCCCTATAATCTTCCTTGTATATCTTCCTATCCTCTTGGATTGTTTCTGTATAGATCTTTGGATTTGTTTCTTTCTCTGTTGTTTTGGAGATTGATCTCTTTTCTGTCTGATTGTATCCAAGTCTCGATTTGTCAAGATGAGATTTTTTACTGTTAATAATGTCATTCAGAACTTTTGAGCTATTTTGCATATTTTTCTTTTGAATATCCTTTCTTAGTGTGACAACCTCTGCTTCCAAGTTTCTAATGATCTTGTCCCTTTCTTCTAGTTGTTCTTTGAGTACTTCTTCAATTATTTTATCTTATTCTATTTGAACCTTCAATTTTGTAATCATTTGTTCCAGTTCTCGAGTTCTCTTTTTATTTTCTAGTTTTGCTTGCAATGTCTTGTTTTTCTTCTTTTCTCTTCTGATAACTTCTATGGCACACATTAATTCTTCTTGATAGTCAACTTTTGCCTCTTCAATTTATTCTTTGACTTCTTCACTTTCTTCTTCAGCTACTTCATATTCTTCTTCAGAGTCTTCTTTGTCAGAGTCTTTTACTGTCACGAATAGAACTCTTCTCGTCTCATTTTCACTGACTTCATCTTCATTTGATGATGAGATGTCTTCTTTGGTGTATAAGTTTTTCTTGAAAATTTTCTTTGAAGTTATTTTGCCTTATATGTGTGTTTTCCTTTTGAGTAACCTTCATCATTTCTTTTTTTCTTATGAGGACATTTGTTAGCAAAATGATCAATACCATCACAATTTAAACATATTAAAGGGATATTACCTCTATATCTACCATTGGTTTCCTTGTTCATTCTTTTGATGAAGTTGGTCACTTCTTCATCATCTTCCGAGGCATCATTGTTGCTGTTATATTCTTATTGTTCCTTTTTCTTTTGCTTTGATCTTTTGGATGCCTTGAAGACTACTTCTTTTACATCTAGATTTTCCTGAACAGTTCTCATTTCATATGCTGTGAATATTCCATGCAGTTAGTCCATGCTTATTGAGTCTAGATCCGATATTTCTTCTAGTGTTGATATCTTAGGGTTGAATCACATAGGAAGAGATCTTAGTATCTTTTGAACAATTACAGTTTCTTCAATTTCTTCTCCCAATCGTATGATTACATTCATTGTTTCATCGACTCATAAGAAGTAGGTTGTGATATCTTCATCTTCCTTCATTTTTAGCTGTTCGAACTGACCTCTGTAAGTCTAAAGCTTCGTTTCTTTGAATTTTGTATCTCCTTCATAAATATTTTGAAGCTTGTACCAAATATCTTTAGTGGATTTACAATGTGCAACTTTGGTGAATATCGTATCACTGAGACCATTCAAAAGTGCATTTGTGGCTTTGGAATTATTCTCACCGAATTTTACTGTTTTCTCATTTGTTGGTGGAACTGTTGGTGTTGTGTATCCATATACAATTGATTGTGAAACTTGAAATCCATGTGTCTGTATATATTTCCTCATCTTTATGCTCCAAAAAACATACTTTTGTCCATCAATCTGTGGTATTCCATTTTTCTATGAGTTGGTACTCACCATGATCTACCTTTTAGTGGTTAAACTAATTTCCGAAGGAACCTGCTCTGATACCAATTGTTGGATTACTGAGAGAAGGGGGTGAATCAGTAATAGAGATTTAATCCTTTTTAACCATATAATCCAAGTCTTATATCAATGAAGAATTATCATTCAATAAATGCAGAGTAAATAAGCAATGAAAAAATGCACAAACATACACATACATAGTACACCAATGTTTTACGTGGAAACCTATTGATGAGCGAAAATGATCGTTCGTCAATTGGAAAAACGAGTCCGGTCCAGAGTTGTTTAAATAACCCAAGTTGTTTGGTATGACTCCCTCTGACGGGTTTAATGGTTCCGTTAGCGAATCTAAAAGTCCTAAAAGAAAAAAATAAAAGAAAACAAGAAAATTAACAAATAACTACTTAGAGTATATATGTATATACATATACATATAAATATTTTAAATAATATTTATACAACAGATCTGTTTATCTAATTTCTGTGCATGATGTACAAGTTGAGAATTTTAATCTGAACTCACGAAAATCTATGAAAAGATGGCTCTTTTAACAAAAGCAGATAAAGAAAGTAAATAAACTATTTTTATTTTTATCTTTATTTATCTATAAGATTAAATCGAAAATATACTATGAAACGGGAATATGTAGACGGTTAAAGTCAGATCGTATATAAGATTTTCAAAAAGAAAACAAACAATGAATATAAATAAACTAACCTATTATTTTATCATATGTATGATTATAGAATGTCCAGCCATCCTCTCCAAGAGATAAACCTACAGTGAACCTTGAAACTGTTCGGAATAAATGCAAAACAGTATATTGACTGTTAGATTTTGATGACAGAATGATAAGACGCAAATAATATATGTGATCTTTATGATTGCAAGCAATTACATGTAAGATAAATGTAACTGTAACAACCTACATTTAATCATTCAACAAAATTAAAGAAAAACCTTATCATTTGGATTGAACTAGTGATCACTATTTTTAATATCCGAAGCATCAAAATGTGGATGATATTAAAAGATATTATCCTGATGACATAATAACTTGTGAAGACAAAAGCTATCAATAATTGTTTATTTATCAGGATAAACAAACCATAAATGAAAACAACATTTACAGAGAGTTAAAGCACAAATGTAAACATATGTTCCATCTAAATTCATGAATAAACTTTCCACCTTCAGCCCCAGGCCAAGATGATTCCTTTACAAAAATACGAGTTTTTAAAGGGTTGAGAAAGGTAACTTTCTTATCTTATGAGATAAGATACAATCATCTATTGATTACAAAAAGAGAGGGTGAATATAACCACCCCAGATCACACTAAATCTTTAAAAGCTGAAAAACGTTTATTCCTGTTTATACAAAAATGGACCATAGATATGGCTAACAAGCCTAAAAAATGCTTCAGATCACTTGGTCACCATAGACTCCCAAATATCCTGAAAGAAAAGATAAAATACAGAGATTCAGATATACATTTAACCAATAATTTTCAAATTTCGAATTAGAATAGACTGGCTACAAAATCTGTTGATTCTGTAGCTAGTCTATTTTAGTAATGAAATCTAATTTATTCAATGAACAAAATATAACATTATTTTAAGATAAAAAGAAATCTTACCTTTAACTGTAAAATCAAATCGTTTCACATGATTTCAGAATTTATCACCGCTGTTGCAGTCTCGACATTTTTTAATATGATGTTCCATGTTGTTTTCAAGCGTTTTCCTTGTTCCTTAATAATAGACTTGAGCTTACGATTTTCATTTGTTAAGGGGTCGACCTGATCAGTATGGGATTTGAGCTGTGACTGTAAAATATGTATATCGGTGTAATTCTTGTCAATCCAGAACAAACAAGTTTCACATTGTGACTGTGTGATGGTCAATTGAGAATATCCACAGTTGTGTACCAGAATGTCCCCAATGTGGCCTGTAGATTTGTTACCAAACTTAATTCCTGGAAACCCTTCACTATGCTTCAAACAAGGCAGTAGATTATCCACGAAATTCTAAGACTGATCGAGATCTGTTTGGAAGAAAGGAGGGTCTTCTTCGGCTAGAAACCTATCAATCTCGGAATCCGAGCTCTCATGGATATCGATCGTCTTTATCGAGCTCACGTGAGGGTTTGATTTATTTTGTAGCTTCCTTGAAATCAACCTACCTGCCTTTTTGTTTTTAAAACTTAAATCGATATCACCTTTAGATGGCTTGCCTATAGGTCTGTTTGCATATTTGGTAGAGGCATTGAGCTGTGCATCTTGTTCATGGGTTTGCTCAGCAACCTTTGGGTCTAGTATAGGCTTACTGTGGGTGGTCGTAACACAGGCCTGTGTAGATGAAGGGAATGCTCCGGGAAAAACTATGGTTTCCTCAATCACGGGCTTGTCAACTTCTACAGTATTGGAGTTAGTGAATCCATTTCGGGTTAGGAAGGCATCCCAGTCATCGTTCTATAACTTCAATTGATGTACAGGCATTATTTTTATCAAACCGCGGTGGAACAGGCTTGAATCCAAACACTGCTTCTTATACCTTTTCTCCATTCTATACAAGCTTCTCCATAAGTAATAAGGCATGTTTAATGGAAACCCAATGAAATTCATGAGCAAACATAGGTGATATAGAAAAATGAAACCAAAACAGGCTTGACATGTCACAAATTGTTTCAACACTACAAGAAAACCATGCCATTGGGTTTTTAATAGGGACACTGGCATACCTTTATCACAACAATTGATCTTTTGAGATGTAACGAAAAGACTCCATGGAACCTCCTCGACCTTATCATTTTTTAACCACTTATGCCCACTCGCAGAAAGCGTTGTTGCTTGACCTAAAAACTCTTCTGTAACTTCAAGTTGAATGTGTCGAAAAATACTAAGAGGGGGGGTGAATCAGTATTTTGAGCTATCAATCGATTTTTCACTTTTCTTTCACTGAAGAATCTTAGTCTACTTTATAGAGACCAGTTGTTGTATATTCTTGTGAAAACAGTAGTGCATCCAGAGATCTTATTATGGATTTCTTCATTCATCAGATGTCTTTTAAACAATAATTCAACAAAATAAACTAACACAGATGAATAGGACACATGAACAACAGGATTTAAGGTGGAAACCCAAATAGGGAAAAACCACCGATGTTGTTGTCTCTGTCTTCAATGATTATTATTAAGAAAACATTCTACAACAATGTACTAGTGCAGACTCATACTAGTACGCAGGCTTCTACCTGCAGAAGGCTACAACCTTCTCTCGTTTACCAGCCTTTCC
>ML820838.1:73625-84989 GCA_009831015.1 Picea engelmannii
GAGGCATCGTTGAGTTGCTTTTTTTAAGAGCAGGGACATCGTAAAGAGTTTTTTAAAGATAGTCGTGATTACTCTCACATGCAAATCGAAACCGATAAATCAATTCTCAAACAAAATATCACTTTTAATTGGTCTACGTTTTTAGAAAAACACAACAATTGATGCTCTGACAACCCCTGATAGTTGTTTCAAGATGAAACATTTTGTTCTCGTCTCCTGAACTGAATTGTAATACAGGCAAGTTTGACTCAAAAAGACCAGTAAACAAAAATAAAAATAAAAACAAACCGGAAAAGAAAATGAAAAGCAAAAGAAAACAAAACAGAAAAATATGTACAAAGGTGTATCTGAGAGTTGTTAAGTGAAATACCTTTTGAGAGCTTGGTCATTCACCGAGAAGGTGTCTAGTTGTCCCTCTAAATTCTGCAGGTGAAAAGAACTGGGACCTAGTTTTTCAGCGATTAAGAATGGTCCCAACCACAGGTTTTGGAACTTAGTATGCTCGTCTTTCCCCTCATGAGGTTTGTCCCACTTGAGGACAAGATCACCTACCTCAAAATTCCTATCTGAGGCAAAATTTGAATCGAACCATCTTTTGACAATAAATTGATGTTGATTCAAATTTTGTTTTGCTTGAGTCCTTACCTCTTCTAACTTCAGCAAAGCATTAATCCGACTTTCCAAAGGAGGACAATCTTTTTCCTGAACCTTCTGCGATAACTGCAGAGATGGAAGGAGAATGTGCGGTAGAAGAATTTCTTCCCTATCGTAAACGAGGAAAAAGGGGGAATTAACAACAACAATTTTCAGAGTTACTCTATCAACCAAAATTGCATTGAATAGTGCATTATGCCAGTTTTTGTGGTTTTCAAAGACCGTTTTCTTCATGATATTGATCAAGTTTTTGTTTGTCGAATCCGCCAAACCATTTCCTTGGGGGTAATAGTCGGCATAATACTTTATTTTTATCCCTTTTTCTAAAGAAAAGGAACTCATGTCTAGAGACAAAAAATAGGAAGCATTATCGAACACTAGACATTCAGAAATACTGAAACGAGTGATGATGTTTGAATTTAAGAAAGATATTACTTGACTGGTGTTTACCACTTTTAATGGCGCAACCTCGGACCATCTGGTGAAATAATTTGTCGTTGTAATGATGTATTTATGCTGCTGCGATGAAGTGGGGTTAATTGGGCCAATGATCTCAAGACTCCATTGCTGAAAAGGGAAATCCACTGAGACAAGTTGCAGTAGGAATGTTGTCTTCTGTACTCGTCCAGAAGCCTTTTGACAGATTATGCATTTGTGGCATAATGCATGGGAAACTTTGAAAAGAGTGGGCCAGTAATACCCTGCCCTTAATACTTTGTGGCCAGTAGTGTCTCCACCGAAATGCCCACCAACTTATCCTGCATGTAATTCTGATAAAACTTTATCTGTTTCATCTTTTACTAGACAACGCATAAAAATTCCATCAAAAGTTTTGCGAAACAATATACCATTCAACAGTGGGAAAGGTGCAGATTTTAATCTCAATGCTCTCCTTTTTTTTGGATCAAGGTGACGAGGAGTTGAACCGTGTGTTAGATAAAACTTAATGTCATCATACCAAGGACTTATAGGATTTTGTACACAACAGATTTGATTTTGATTATGCTGATCTTCAATTAACATACCGGTTTGATTCTATTGTTCTATAACTGAAACAACAACTAATTTACATATACCTTGGCCTCTAACAATTTGTGCTGGAGTGATATCAAGGTCATGTTCTTGTAAGGGTGTGACCCAATTTTCCCGTTTCTCACCCAGTTATTTCTGTGCTAACAAATTTCTCACAGTGGGGTAAGGAACAATGACTTTCGTTCTAGAGTTCAGTAGATAAGATCGAAAATGCTTTACCGCTTTAAAAACAACGTAGCCTGCTAATCTACAGCTGGATAATTAAGATTTTCCCCCTTAAAGGATGAGCTCATAAAGGCAATAGGAACTTCATTGTTTTCAGCATTCCTTTGGGTTATCACTGCAGCATAAGATCGATCGGAGGCAAACGTGTAAAGAGTGAAATCTCGTGAAAAGTCAGGGCTCATTAAGGATGGAGCCTCCACTATGGTTTTTTTAATTGAGTCAAAAATTGACTTTCTTGAGGTTTCCAATGGTATTGCAAATAATTTTTTATTAAGTTTTGTAATGGCTTGACCATTTCCAAAAAACTCGGGACGAACCTTATAACAAAATTTATCTGACCTAAAAATGATTGCATAGACTTTTTGGAAGAGAGGGGAGGAAGTTTTTAAATGACTTGAGTCCTCTCAGGGTCAATGATCATCCCTTCATTGGATACTACGAATCTGAGTAGCTTGCCTTGTTCTACTGCAAAGACAGATTTTTTAGAATTTAGAGAGATGTCATACTTACGACATCGTTGTAGAACAGATCTCAGATGAGATAAATGATCTCCCTTATTCTTTGAGAAAACAATGACATCATCTAGATAAAGTACTACAGATTGATTGATTAGACCACGAAAAGTGATATCCATCGCTCTCTAAAAAGTGGCACCGACATTTATAAGCCCAAAGGGCATCTTTCTATAAGCATAGGTACTCCATGGAGTACGGAAAGTGGTTTTTAGCTGGTCTGGAGGAGACATGAGGACCTGGTTATACCCTGAAAAACCATCTAGCAATGATAATCTTTCAAAACTAGATACTTTCTGGAGAATTTGTTCCATCGGAGGAACAGGGTAGTTGTCTTTATCAGATGCTTGGTTTAAATTTCGGAAATCGACACATAGTCGGATTTTGCCACTTTTCTTCCTCACAAGGACAAGGTTAGAGACCCACTGTGTATGTCTCATCGAAAAGATTATCTTTGCATTCAATAGTTTGTTTAGTACCTTCTTGACCATTGGTTGAAGTTTTGGGTGTATCTTTCTCAACTTCTGTTGAAAAGGTTGAGTCTGGGGTTTCATGGGAATGATGTGTTGTATAACGTTAGGATCAAATGTTTTTAGATCATCATATGTCCAGGTAAAGACGTCCTTAAATTCCTTAAAAAACTTAATAAAGGCTAACTTCTCATGCTTAGAACATTATGTTCCCAAATTATTGCATTGCAGATTATCTTTAGTTCCTAGATTCACTTTTTCATGGGTTAAGGAAGAACTGTTTGTTTTACAATTTACTGATTTCCTGAATTTATCATGCAAATCATAAAACGTTTCTAATCTTACCACATATTTTGGGATAGAATTTACCAGATCTGATGTTGATTCCATAGACCTTGGATCTGATATTACTGTAAAATTATAGAGGTCTTCATCATCGGTTCCTTCATCGATAATCGCACCTTGGAAAGTATGTTCCATGTGCAGGAAATTGATGATCTATTGATCATCATCGAACACTCTCCAAATAGTGATGTTGTCCGGGACGAATGGTATGAACAACAACTCAATGAAAAATGTGTTTGGAGAAAGGCCTTCTGCGGGAGAAAGTTTAGAAGCAACATTAGCTAACAAGTTAGCCTTAGAATTATTTAATCTTGGAATGGAATTAATGTTAAATATAGAAAATTTGTACATTAAATTCCATACCTTAGCTTGATAATTTTTCATGTGTGGAGATAGGTAATGAATGGAATTTCTTACCTGTCTGACCACAATTTCTGAATCACCGAATACCATTAAATTCTGTATTTTCAAGTCTAGTGCCTTTTTAAGACCTTGTAGAAGCGCCTCATATTAAGCCGTATTGTTTGTGCATTCAAATTCTAATCGGCAAACAATCAAAGTTTTGTTACGTGCTGGGTTAATGAGCACACATCTTTCACTGGCTCCTTCTTTACATTTGGATCCATCGAAGTAGAGAGACTAGATGTGATTCTCATTAGTTTTATGTGACACCCCAGGGAGAACTGTTAATTGTGTGTATGTCATGAGTTTCGACTGTTGTTTCGCGTTAGAAATGGTAGAAGTTTCAACCATGAAGTTACCGAAAAAGGTGTTCATTCCCTACATTTCCGGTGAATTAGCGGAAGCAGTAAATGGTTCATTAACGTCATTTAAATCAGTTACTGTAAGCTTGAGGTAACGCTCATGATTGATCTTGATTATGTTAGGCTTTCCATTTTCTGGCAGCCATAAATGAGACCACTTTGTCGCAAAGTAACCATGCAGCTATTCGGACCAATCCCTACTTAAAAATAATCCATATACTTCAGGGATGTCAATGACAATAATATCAATAATCTGGTGGACTTTAGGATTAGATGATAATCTGATAAGGACATTTTTTAATTCACCTATTAACTTAACACTGGTCTGATCGAGTTGAATAATTTTCAGATTGGAAGGTTGAACTTCAACATTGATTTTTTGGCATACAGACCAAGGCATTACATTTGACAATGCGTCATAATCCACCATACAATTATGTACATTCCTATTGAAAATTTCAAAAGTCAACAAAAAAGGTGGGACATTTCTACGAGTATTAACAGAACTTTGTTGGTTTTTAGTCGCAGTCCCTAGAATTATTTTATCTACATTTGTTACGCTTTTACAGTAAGGTCTCTTTTATCAGAGGGTTCTGGTGTCATTTTAACAGGGACCTTTTGAGGTGTTTTAGGGTTGTTTTCTGCAAATTTTTTGTTGTTAAGATTGTTTTTTTTGTTGTTTTCTGCAATGTTTTGAAGCATCTTTTGCAGAAGAAAATGAAATTGTAATAATTCATAAACATAAATATTAGCTCTAAGTTTCTTGAGGTCTTCAATCAAATCGTATTATAAACTTGGAGTTACCGAATTCTGTTTAGTTTCAGTTTGTTTAAACTATTTTTGAGATGCATTAGTTCCAATTTCAGAAGAGGACTTATTCTGTGTTTTTCTTCTGGTATTGTAAGGATGCACCATTTCAAAATTGTCTTGAAAGATACTATCTGAAAAATGCCTGAAGATGTTGGGAGATGATTCATCCTCTTCCACTATTTCTTGTTCAACCATGTCTTCGAAAATCTTAGGGGGAACTAAGTTATCATGTGCTTCCAATATTGTCTGGATAGCATACTGTAAGCTTTCTAGATTAAGGCCTTCATAATTTAAATTGGGTCGATTTGTGGGAAAAGACTTTCTAAAAGGGGGTTTGTAAGAACATTTGCTTGAAGAAGCTTATTCATATAACCGCCTTAAATCTACAACTTGATTTAACAATTTCTGAATGACCTTGTGTAAACTTTCCAGATCTGAACTCTTTGATTGAATTTTGATTTGGGGAGGTCTAGGAAGAATTTATATTTTCTTCTTGGAAGATGGGGTTATCTTTGCCTCATTACTGATATTGTCCTTTAGGCTTAGAATATCTTTCTCAATTTGTCTTTCCTCCTCGAAAGATTCCAATAATGTTATCTTCTTATACCTTTATACCGAGATTGTTATGTTCTAGTGTAGGGCTTTGGTGTAGTATGCGACAATAAGATTTTCAGCAGGCATTGAATTAGTGGGGATTAGATTATTTAATGTTAGAAACATTTGATTAAAGTCTTTTATTTTTTCCTTAGGGTTCATCTTTAAGATGGAGAGTTCCATGACTAAGACTTCGAGAGATTTGTCGTCTTCAAATTTTTGAAGGAAACAAGATTTGAATATATCCCAAGATACAATGGTTTGGGGTTGTTGGAAAAAATACCAAGTAGAGACATTGCCTTTAAATATGTACGAAAAAAGTCAGCATACTACGTTTTCTTGTTCTATGCTTCAAAGTCTAATGGCTAGAATGAATTTTTTAATGTGATCCTCAGCGATTTGTTTAGAATCTGGATCGAATTTAGAGAGTCATTTCTCCGGATGTTTAGGCAAATAATGTTGGGGTCCAGGTATAGCCACAACATCTTGATCGAGCCATGGTCTGGCGGGATTGTTTGGATTTTCCATACGCGTGGGTGGTGTCGAAGGCTGAGATGAAGAATTGCCTTCGTCCGATTACTCCTCTTTAGAAGAGGAACAAGATAAAGGCAATGGTGATGGTGGGATACCAGATCCTCCGACTGCAAGAGTGGGGATGTGATCTGGATCTATAGGATTTAGGATAAGACCAGTGCCTTCAAGTTTCTCTTTAATATCAGAAAAATATAACGGTTGATTCAGCGACCGACCTGGTTGTCTGATACGGGCCAAATCACCATGTGTCCTTATAAGTGATTGACGAACTTTTTCTTGTACGTCGGACCCTGGGGGGTTTGGTGTTATTGGCTCAACAATAATCTGTGGATTTTTATTTGAGGTGGTTGTTGTTTGAGAGGTAATATTGTCGTAAGAATGAATTCTTGTTACTATAAGGGAGCATGTGTGTCCGGGACGTGTCTTGCGACCTCCATGTGCCATCAATAGTGTTCAGGCCCTCCTTCTAGTGCTATTTGTTGATGAGCAAAAATAATCGTTCGTCAATTGGAAGAACGAGTCTGGTCCAAGGTTGTTTAAATAACCCAAGTCGTTTGGTATGACTCGCTCTGACGGGTTTAATGGCTCCGTTGGCCAATCTAAAAGTCTTAAAAGAAACAAATAAAATAAAAAAAGCAAACTAACAAATAACTACTTAAAGTATATATGTACATACGTATACATATAACTATTTTAAATAATATTTACACAACAGATCTGTTTATTTAATTTATGTGCATGATGTACAAGTTGCGAATTTTAATCTAAACACACAAAAATCTATGAAAATATGGATCTTTTAATAAAATCAAATAAAGAAAGTAAATAAACTATTTTTGTTTTTATCTTTATTTATCTATAAGATTAAATCGAAAATATACTATGAAACGGGAATATGTAGACGGTCAAAGCCAGATCGTATATAAGAGTTTCAAAAAACAAACAAACGATGAATATATATAAACTAACATATTAATGAGTTAATCGACATACGTCCAATCATCTGTATGATTATAGAATGTGCAGTCAGCCTATCCAAGAGATAAACCTGTAGTGAACCTTAAAACTATTCAGAATAAATACAAAACAGTATATTGACTGTTGGATTTTGATGAAAAAATGATAAGACACAAATAATAGCTGTGATATTTGTGATTGCAAGCAATTACATGTAAGATAAATCTAACTGTAACAACCTGCACTTAATCATTCAACAATATTAAAGAAAAACCTTATCATTTGGATTGAACGAGTGATCATTATTTTTAATATCTAAAGCATCAAAATGTGGACGATATTAAAAGATATTATCCTGACGACATAATAATTTGTGAAGACAAAAGCTATCAACAATTATTTAGTTATCAGGATAAAAAAACCATAAACGAAAACAACATTTACAGAGAGCTAAAGAAGAAATGTAAACATATGTTCCATCTAAATTCGTGAATAAACTGTCCACCTTCAGCCCCGGGCCAAGATGATTCCTTTAAAAAAATATGAGTTTTTAAGGGGTTCATAAAGGTAATTGTCTTATCTTATGAGATAAGATACAATCATCTCTTGATTACAAAAATAGAGGGTGAATATAACCACCCCAGATCACACTAAATCTTTAAAAGTTGAAAAAAAATCATTTCTATTTATACAAAAATGGACCATAGATATGGCTAACAAGCCTAAAAAATGCTTCAGATCACTTGGTCACCATAGATTCCCAAATATCCTGAAAGAAAAGATAAAATAGAGAGATTCAGATATACATTTAACCAACAATTTCCAAATTTTGAATTAGAATAGGTTGGCAACAGAATCTGTTGATTCTGTAGCTAGTCTATTTTAGTAATGAAATCTAATTTATTCAATGAACAAAATATAACACTATTTTAAGATAATAAAAAAATCTTACCTTTAACTGTAAAATCAAATCGTTTTACATGATTTCAGAATTAATCACCGTTGTTGCAGTCTCGACATTTTTTAATATGATGTTCCCTATTGTTTTCAAGCGTTTTCCTTGTCCTTTAATAATAGACTTGAGATTACGATTTTAATTTGTTAAGGGGTCGACCTGATCAGTAAGGGCTTTGATCTGTGATTGTAAAATAGGTATATCAGTGTAATACTTGTCAATCCAGAACAAACAAGTTTCACATTGTGATTGTGATGGTCGATTGAGAATATCCACGGTTGTGTATCAGAATGTCCCTAATGTTGCCTGTAGATTCGTTATCAAACTTAATTCCTGGAAACCCTTCACTATGCTTCAAACAAGGCGGCAGATTATCCATGAAATTGTAAGACTGATCGAGATCTGTTTGGAAGGAAGGAGGGTCTTCTTTGGCCAAAAACTTATCAATCTTGGAATCTGAGCTCTCATGGATCTCGATCATATTGATCGAACTCACATGAGGGTTTGATTTATTTCATAGCTTCCTTGAAATCAACCTACCTGGCCTTTTGTTTTTAAAACTTAAATCGATATCACCTTTAGATGGCTTGCCTGCAGGTCTGTTTGCATCTTTGGCAGAGGCGTTGAGCTGTGAATCTTGTTCATGGGTCTACTCAGCAACCTTTGGGTCGGGTATAGGCTTACTGTGGATGGCCATAACACAGGCCTATGTAGATGAAGGGAATGCTCCGGGAGAAACTATGGTTTCTTCAATCACAGGCTTGTCAACTTCTACAATATTGGAGTTAGCGAATCCATTTCGGGTAAGGAAGGCGTCCCAGTCATCGTTCTGTAGCTTCAATTGATGTACAAGCATTATTTTTATCAAATCATGGTGGAACATGCTTGAATCCAAACGTTTCTTCTTATACCTTTTTTCCATTTTATACAAGCTTCTCCATAGGTAATAAGGTATGTTTAATGGAAACCCAATGAAATTCATGAGCAAACATAGGTGATATAGAAAAACGAAACCAAAATGGCATTCACACGTCACAAATTTTCTCAACACTACAAGCAAACCATGCCATCGGTTTTTTAACAGGGACACTGGAATACCTTTATCACAGCAATTGATCTTTCGATATGTAAAGAAAAGACTCCACGGAACCTCCTCGACCTTAGAATTTTTTAACCACTTATGCTCGCTCGCAGAAAGACCTATTGCTTGACCTAAAAACTCTTCTGTAACTTCAAGTTGAATGTCCCCAACCTTGGCTCGACATCCATCAAATGAGAGGGAAAATTCTTGAGCGGTTTGTAGGTTAAAACCCTGGAATCTCTCAAGGAAAACAAGCCAACCTTAACCCTCGAGATCCTCCCTTGCATCATCGCACAGGAGCAAGGTCTAAGAGCCATTGGGTTCAATCCTAACAACTGGGGCCATGGGAAATTTGACAAGCACTCATGCAAACACAGTGAGTATAGAGGGTTTCTAAGAGAAGACCAAAACTAAACTCCAGACCCAAAACTCATCAACAATCTATGGCGTATGAGCAAAACACCCTCAACAAAAAGATAGGCGTTGATTGAAATGAATGCGAGGAGTGTTGCGAAACCCAAGACTAAGCTTCAAAATGATGGTCTCACTATAGTCGGACTGCCACCTCCTACATAGTATAGGCCACGACCAGGTGCATTAAAATAGAAATGATTATGCAACAAGGTGGGTTAGGTTCTAAAGTTTGGGAGAGGGAAATTTATAAACCAAAGTATAGTGACAAGGGAACATATCATCAAGAACCACACAAAAATATATTGATTCTTAAATTGAATTGACATTTGTTGATTCAAATAACAATCCATAAGCATGCTTCATACTCTAGGAGTCGAAACAAAGAGAATGAACTTCATAGCAAGGAACAAAGACTTTGTTAACAAAAATTTTGGAGCCATTTGCCTTTCATAAACTTTTAAAGAGAGCAGTAATACAGTCATAAGTTTTAATTCTTCATTTTTATGCTTTGAGTCATGAAAGAAGCATGAAAACAAAAACACTAGGAATAACCGAAAACTTACATTTGTCGTTTCAAAAATTGCTTATGAAAAATAGAAAAAAAAAATGTACGACCCAAATTAGGAAACTACATAGATTAATATTTGATATAAAAAGTTTAAAAATATTTCGGGCTGCCAACAAAACTCAAATCGAAAGAAAACCACAAGATGTTTTTTCTTATATGTCTTGAAGAATTACAGTCATTGGAATCACGAACTTCCTTTGTTTTCCAGCTGCAACTGGAAGGAGGCTCCAACCCCCTAGTTTCTCAGGCTACAACCTGAGGGAAGCTCCAACTCCCCAATTCTATGGATACAACTAGAAGGAGGCTACAACCCGCTATGTTCTCTGGCTACAACCGTAAGGTGGCTACAACCACCTGTCATTGCCCCGTCCTGCAACCCTGAAGTAGAAGTAGAATGATGGAACCACTGTCAACCTATCACTGTGAGATATACCACTGTAAACCTGTCCCAATAAATATGAACCATGAATCAACCATGCATCAACATGTACCTCAACCTGTAATCAACCTGTACCATAAACAAGTGCATCAACCATGCACCAATCTGTACCAAATAATATGTAATCAATCTGTACCATAAAAAAATGCATCCAACCATGTACCAAGTATGTACCAATCATGTGTAAACTACTCATCAACTATGAATCATCAATATTTCCTAACATCATCAACTATACACCTCATGTATGTGCCAACTCATCAACTATTTGTCTCAACCATGTACTCAACATGTACCTCAACCAAAATCCCTCATCAATTTCATCATCCAAAACTGATTTGTAGCTATGTAATATACCTGGTGTATATGATCACATTCCTGCAAAACTTCCTTAAATTCAACAACAAGAGACTAACATTTTCATCAAACTTTTCTTTATTCTCACATTTTTAGATTTGGATTAGTCAACAACCCTAAATTGAAGTAATCATAATTGTGTACCTGTAATGTATAAATATATGAAACTGATACACAATGTGATTTACTGTGTTTTATTCAATTGCTCCAGGTGTCACTAATTGGAACCTCTCAGAAAATGATTTATAGCAAAAATGACACACCTTGCTGAATTCTGGCTTATTCTAGAGAACCACCTTGTAGAGTGTGCCCCACATGTAATATTTGTTTAATTGATCTGAAACTATTACAAAGCATACTAAATACAGTACCCTAACTAACACATTTGGTTTCACAGAATTTGGAAGTTATAACGTTTTTACCCGAAACACCTATTTTTGACTAGTTTCAGGACTAGCCACAAACCCTATTTTCCACAAAGTGTAACTCAAAAAATACAATGAACCACAAGATTAATTATCTACCACAGATACTTGGATATTTTTTCTCAATGGAATAATAATTTCATGGTCTAAATCATTATAGAAAAAATGTTATAGAAAAAATGGTGAAATTGTTGGATTACTGAGAGGGGGGGTGAATCAGTAATAGAG
>ML820839.1:0-12904 GCA_009831015.1 Picea engelmannii
AACACCTACCCAATATTTTCCCACTTGTTGTTTTATTTGCATACATGGGGTCACATGATTACATAGTCAATAATCTAGGGCAACAATGCCCATTATTTCTCTACACCAAGAGAACTTCTCAGAGCTCACTGACTTTGTCAATGAATCTGCAACATTCTTCAAAGTGTCAACCTTCTCCAACAACACCCTCTTGTCTTCAACCACGTCTCTCACAAAGTGATATTGAACATCAATATGTTTTGTCTTTGAATGATAAGTTGGGTTCTTTTCCAGAAAGATTGCACTCTGACTGTCACAATCTAACCTTACCGCTTATTGTACCAACCCAATACCTTAACACAATCTATGTAACCATATTGCTTCTTTGCTTGCATGAGTGGTTGCCATGTATTCAACTTTTGTAGTTGAGAGTGCCACTACATCCTGTCTTTTTCTCATCCAACTGATTTCTCCTCCAAATAGGTTAAACACATACCCACTTGTAGATCTTCTATGATCCAGATCTCCAACCCAGTCCGCATCAACAAACTCACGTATGTTCAACACTATGCCCAATCCTGGTCTTCCTTGGTAGCACAATCCATAACTAGAAGTGTGACACAAATACCCGAAAACCCTTTTTACTACTGTCCAATGCTCCTTCCCTGGTTTTGACACATACATTCTCAAAACTCCCACTGCATGTGCAATGTCTGGTCTAGTACAAACCATTGCATACATCAAAATTCCAACTACACTAGCATATGGAACATGGGAAATTTCCTCTTCCTCTTTCCGTGTCTTAGAACACTGATCTGCAGATAACTTTACACCTACAGAAAGAAGAACCTTGATCGATTTACTTTCTTCCATATTAAACCTCTGTAATATCATCTCAACATATTTTCTATGATTCAATAGAGTTTCATGTTTGCACGATCTCTTTTAATCTCCATTCCCAGAATGAAGTTAACAACCCCAATATCCTTCATGTCAAATTTGAAGGATAGCTGCGACTTCATATCCTTGATTACGTCCATGTTGTTTCCTACCAACAACTTGTCATCGACATACATCACTACATAAATGAAGTGATTACCAACCTACTTGGAATATACATAGTGATCATCCCTACTTCTCACAAATCCCAGTCCAAGGAGGTATGTGTCAAACTTTTGGTACCACATCCTAGGTGATTTTTATAGACCATATAGTGACTTGTTTAGCTTACATATCAATTCTTTCTTTCCCTTCACTACAAAGCCTTCTGGTTGCTTCATGTAGATTTCTTATTCCGGATCCCCATGTAAGAATGGTGTCTTCACATCCATCTATTCTACTTCAAAATCAAAAGCAACAACAAAAAATAAAATAAATCTAATAGAAGTTAACTTGACAATATGAGAAAAAATTTCACCAAAGTCAATTCCCTCTACCTGAGAATAACCTTTTGCTACTAACCTAGCTTTGTATTTCTCCACTTTTCCTTTTGCATTCAACTTCTTTTGAAACACCCATTTGCTGCCAATGGCCTTTCTTCCAGTTGAAAACTCAACTAGATCCCATGCCTCATTCTTATCCAAGGCATCCATCTCTTCAACCATGGCCTTCTTCTAGATTTTACTATCCTCTGAATTCACTCCTTCCTTGACAGTTATGGGATCATCATCAATAATAAATAAAGAAAAATTTGCACGAAAATCAGGTGGAATTTACCTTTTTGGTTGCCTTCTTTCCTTCATTAATCTCCTCAATACTGGAGTATGAGGTTCTTCTTCTTCCAATTCATCTTCTTCTGTTGATTCATATTTTGTATCATCTAGCTCAAACTCTATTTTCTCAAGTTCTTCTTGCCTTGGTAGGAATCTATGTTTAGGAAAATATTTAACCTCTCTAAAAACAACATCCCGACTGCAAACATTCTTCTTATTTCCTGGGGTTCCAAAGCTTATATCCTTTCATACCATCTTTATAAGGTCCAATAAAGATACACTTCTCGGCTTTATTATCCATCTTACTCCTATTTTCATTTGGAACATGTACATAAGCATCACACCCAAACACTATGAGATGTTCAAGAGAGGGTTTCTTACCAGTCCATACTTCATGCGGAGTTTTGTCCACCAATGCTGACTGATCTAGGTGGATATTGGTGGCCACCCACATGTTCCAAATTCCAACTGGGTCATCTTGACAGTTTTTAGTTCAACACGTTTCTCTGTAATGGAGACAATTATTTGTAATTATGGGTTTTGCACTTACGAGGATGTCCTGAAGCCCTACACAACATCCAGGTGGATATTGGTGGCCACCCACCTATTCCAACTGGCTTATTTTGGAAGATTTCATGTCAGTACATCTTTTTGTACTTCCAGGGTTGTTTTGGGGCTCTAAACAATGTTTTCTTGGCTTGCCATAGTCAAACTATAGACAGAGTTAGAGTTTGATAGCATAATGCATAGTTCTCGAAAATACCTTTCCAATGGGATATCATACACCTAAAATGAATATCATATGCAAACGTTACAACCCTGAGAAGTTAATGTACTAACTTACCCTAATGGGGCCCACATTAATTTTGGCGCTTCATCTCCTAGGGTTAGGTTTTTGGATGTCTAGGGTTTTAACATTCATGTTTATCATAAAAAGGCCTTCAAAGCCTCATTGTAATCATCTTCTTTCAAATTAGTGTAGCCGTCACATCTCTTCTCAGAGATAAAGTTGCCACCATTCTAGTGAGTCTTGCACTCTATATTTTTACAGTCTTTGTACATTTCTTTCATTAATAGAAATCATGTCTTGTTGTATTTCTCTGTTTCTCACCATTTTTATGTGTATTTCATTGTAATATCTCTGCTTTCATTTCATTCTGAAAATAATCCAGATCAGTGGTATCAGAGCAGGCTACTCTTGATCATTTTTCAGTGCATGTCCCCAACGAGGTCCGAGTATAGAAAATTGGGTCTCGAGCTTGTCTCTCTTGAGGAAAATCACTCTCGCACGCCAAAGAAACCCTCTATGGCGACAAAAAATAAAAATGATGGAGCATAAGATTCTATTAACCTATTGCTTGAGCAAGCTCTCACACGACAGAGGGACGAAATGATGGAGAATTTTTCTCACATCCTTCAACGCCTGCCAATAGCAACATGAACATCTTCATCAATAGACCACTTTGGAGGAACCTCACCCTTCAAGGTACAAGTTAATTTTGATATTCCCGTATTTGAAGGTCAGATAAATGCAGATGCCTTAGAAAAATGGTTAAATCTGCTAGAAAATTATTTCTTTGTTCACAATTTTTCCGACAGGGAAAAGATCACCTTCGCACTCCTCAAGGCTCTCCCCCATGTCAAACATTGGTGGTAAAATTACTGGGAACAAAGTTCCACAGAGGAATCTGGAATATATGGGGTCGAGCCCACTTGGGATTTTTTTGTGGATGTGGTCAAGGAACAATACTACCATGTTGATAACTATGAAGACCAGTACATGAGATGGACCACACTACAACAAGAGAAGAGCCAAATAGTGATAGAGTTCAAAAATATTTTCCATACCTTGTGCACCAAGATGGGTATCAAAGACTCTGAGCAGCATTTGGTTCTAAAATATCGTGGGTCTCTGCATAGGTACATCCAAACCGAAATGGATTTCCTAAACATCTCATCATTGGGATATGCCTATCAATATGTTGTCAAAATCAAGAAAAAATTTAGGCACCGGAACCAATGGGAGTTCGGGTCTGCAAATCTACAACAACCAAAGCATGGTAAAGACGACCCTAACCAATAGCCTCCCGACAACTAGTCCAATAAGCATGAAAAGAAGGGTAAAGGAAAGATAAAGAATGACACTGGGAAGTGGTGTGACTTCCACAAAAGCTCCTAACACAACACCGATGAATTTCTCTCTAAACAGTCATTGGTGGTCGAGGTCAAAGTCAAGGAGCCAAACCCTAATTCGGAATCTGATCCAGAAAATATTGAAAATAGACAGATCATCGATGCAGACCCTACTGCTACTATCGCGACTGTAACAATTCAACCAGAAGAACCAATAGATATTGAAGAGGGGGAGCGCCTCTTCCATTCATAGATGTGGGTGAAGGGGACCCCATTGCATTTCATTGTTGATAATGGCAACCAGAAGAACCTCATCTCAACTGAGGTCGTCAAACAGTTGGGGTTGTCAACAGCACCACACTTGCAACCATACAACATCTGGTGGATTCATCGGGGATGAGATCTTTGTGTCAGCCAATAGTGTCACCTGTCCTATGAAATACAACCCTTCAAGGATGATGTAGTGTGTGATGTTTCCCCTCTTGATGTCTATGATGTTGTTTTGGGCCAACAATATATGTGGAAACTCCATGTTGTTTATGAGTCTCGACCTCATAGTGTCATTATTATTCTGGGGGGTCAACTCTACAGGATATCAGAGGTAGTTCCAACTATTTTTCCACCAAAACAGTGCCGCAAGGTAATCTCTCGTACTAGAAAATTCATCCTCTTCACAGTTTGTTCAAAGGATGCACATAAGGCCACTACAACCACTGCAGCCTCAACACCTTCTATCTAGAAGAAGTAGATTGTAGAAGAGAAATAAGATATTGTTTCTTCACCTACAATGGTGCCTACACAATGCCCCATCAAGCCCAGAGACAACAGGTTGGTGGAAGAGATTCAACCCCACCAACAACAAGTTCACGACATCCTTCCACAGACAAAGTAACACAACTTCTCCAACAAGGCACGCAACTCACCAAGATTCAGATTCAGAAAATGCTTCCCCCTCTTCCCCAGGCACTCAACACAATGGAGACCATTGCTTCCTAAGGGGGGAGGATTGGTCCAAGTGGATACTGGTGGCCACCCACCTGTTCCAAATCCCAACTGGCTCATCTTGACAGTTTTCAGTTCAACACGTTTCTCTGTAATGGAGACAATTCTTTGTAATTATGGGTTATGCACTTACGGGGCTTTCCTAAATCCCTACATAGAATCCAGGTGGATATTGGTGGTCTCCCACCTATTCCAACTGGCTTATTTTGGAAGATTTCATGTCAGTACATCTTTATGTACTTCCATGGACGTTTTGGGGCTCTAAATAGTGTTTTCTTGGCTTGCCACAATCAATTGTAGATGGAGTCAGAGTTTGCTGGAAAAATGTATAGTTCTCGAAAATACCTTTCCAACGGGCTATCATACGCCTAAAACGAAGATCATATGCAAAAGTTACGACCCTGAGAAGTTAATGTACTAACTTACCCCAATGGGGCCCACATGACTTTTGGCACTTCATCTCCTAGGGTTAGGTTTTTGGATGTATAGGGTTTTGGCATTCATGTTTATCATAAAAATGCCTTCAGAGCCTCATTTTAATCATCTTAATTCGAATTAGCATAGCCATCACATCTCTTCTCAGAGATAAAGCTACCACCATTCTAGCAAGTCTTGCACTCTGTATTCTTACAGTCTCTGCACATTTCTTTCATTAGTGAGTCTACTACAATATATGGATAACAAATTGGATGCATATGACCCATCTATTTTTATAGATATCAAGTTGAGAACATTTATTAGTAGCTCGTAGGTTTACATGAAAGGAGGGTGGGGATGGTTATACTGGAAACTTTGGGCTGAGCTAATACGAAGCGAATGGAGACAAGTTATGTTATGCTTGGGAACAATTAATATGTTCGTATTGCTAGAAGATCCAAGGAATCAACGGGCCAGATCTTATTTCAATTACTTGAAATGCGTTCGGATAATATTCCTTTTCAATTGGGTATGACTCTCACCATTCCAGGTGCTAGACAATTAGTTAATTTATACCAAGTTACCCTTGCAAACCTCAAGATGTTATTACTATAAGAGATCAAAAAATATTGAGAGATAAAAATATGGATCGTCCATTCCAGTTTATGGCTCTTAGATCAAGTAAAATAAATATGAACAACCTTGACTTAATGGAATCCTCCCTTCTCTCCCGGAAGAGGAAGATATTTCAAAAATGAATTATAAATAATTAAATTAGAAGATTAGAGGAGTTGAGGAAAAAAATTCTTGATAAAGGGAAAGAAAAACCTAGAATTGATAGAATCCTTTCTTCTCTCTCGAAAATGGAAGAGAAATAATTAAGGAATTCTGGAATTTGGATTCAAATGTGGAAGGAAAGGAGTGACAAAATATCTGTCAATGGGATTGTGGCGTGTATAGTTTGTGAGTGTGATTCTTTACATTATCAACTAAAATAGTGAAAGGATGGTTTACATAGATCTCTGATCCATCCAAATCTCTATCTATTACTAATGGGCCTAATACGACCATTAGGTTCAGAACAATAAGTTGTGCAATAACCTCTAGATCCATTTGGTTTTCTTTCACCCCTATGACCCCATCAACTCGATGAACGTATGAATAAAATTTTGTTGAGATCAATCACTTTTCTTGTATTCTATTTTCTCTTCTTCTTCCCCATCTGTGTAGTTTCGATCAGGAACCTATAGCCTTGGGCAATTTATATCTTTACAATAATACATAAAATAGATAGAGATTCTATTCATGTATTTCAATATCTATTACTGTATTTCTCTTTTTCTGGCAATTTTTACGTGTATTTCATTGTAATATCTCTGCTTTCATTTTGTTCTGAAAATAATCTGAATCACTGACGAGGGTGATCTATTTACCAGGTCACATGCAGTGTCCACTGCCTCTACTCAAAATTCTTGTCCTAACTCGACACCACTGAGCATGCTCCTTACTTTTTTCATTAACGACTTTTCCATCCTTTCTGCAACCCCATTCCATTGAGGTGTGTATGGAGTATTCTTCTTCCTTTCTATACCGCACTTATACATAACTCTCCAAATTCATTCCCATGGAACTCTCCACCATTATTTGTCCTCGACACCTTTATTTCCTTCTCTGTTTGATTTTATACCAGAGCCTTAAACTCTTTAAATTTATCAAATACCTCAGATTTCTTCCTAAGAAAATAAATCCATGTACTCCTTGAGAAATCATCTATGAATGAAACATAATACATAGATTTACCTAGTGATGGAACATGCACATTGTGTATCAACTCTAAGATCCCCTTTGTTCTTATAGCACCATATGGGAATCTTACTCGATTTTGTTTACCATGTACTATGCAATGTTCACAGAAATAAAACTCTAGGGTGCAATTAGACATACCTTCAACCATATCTTTATCATGTAGAGTTTGAAGGCCCTTTTCTCCAATATGTTCCAGTCTTTGATGCCATAGCATGGTATTCTTTCCAAGGACAATATGGATTTTATATTCTTTATTTCTTTGCTCAGGGACAATAGAATTGTTACACCCACCACTATATGTGCTTCCCAAAAACTTGTACATAGTTCCACATAAAACTCCCCTCATCAACATCATTTCTCCTCTAACCATCTTGCAAGTTCCCTTTCCCAATAAAGTATCCACACCTACATCATCCAACTTACTTATAGATATTAGGTTCTTGGCTAGATCTGGAATGTGTCGAACTCCAAGGAGAGTTCTAATCCTTCCATATTTCAACAACAACTTAACCCTTCCACATCCCATGATTTTGGTTGTTGAGTCATCTCCTAGGAAGACATCACCACCATCATACTTTTCATATTTACTGAACCACTCCTTGTGAGGAGTCATATGAAATGATGGACTTAAGTCGATCAACCATACATTGTGATCTGCATGTGTATCTGTAGACACTAGGTAAACATCACCTCCTTCTTCTGTGGAGGTTTTCTCCTTTGTGGAAGAGGCATCATCAAATCCCTTTTCTTTATCAATTTTCTTAGACTTGCAATCTTTCTTATAATGCCCAACTTTACCACATTTCCTCAAAGATTTTCATGGGGATTTAGACCTACCTTTAGATTTAGATCTGCCCCCCGAATACTTATTTGTATCCCTATCTTTTGGATGACCTCTTATAAATAAAGCATATGTGTTATGACTATCCATGATTTTCCGCCTAATCTCTTCTAATAACAAGAATGAAACTACATCCTCATACTTCAATGCAGATTGAGTGGTACTACCAATTGCTACAACCAAATTATCCTAGGAGTTTGACAAAGAACATAACAAAGTAATACACTTATCTTATTTCGCAAGCATAATAGTAACAGATCCAAGTTGACTTACTAGAGTATTGAAGGCATTTAGATTCTTTGTCACATAATATCCATCTTCCATCCTAAGATGATACAACTTCTTTCGAAGAAACAACTTATTTATCGAGGACTTTTCCTGATACAGATTCCCCAATTTTTCCCATAGTTCCTTGGTTGTAGATTCTCTCGACACATTCAATAACACTGAATCAGCCAGGTAGAGTCGAATCGTACTCCTTGCTCTTCTATCCAACTTCTCCCAATTTTCTTTCAACATACCAATATATTGAGTACTAGTAGTTTGTGTACCAATAGGTTGTGTACCAAGATCCATAATGATCCATTGTTCTTTTTCTACAAGAAGTTCCTCCATCTTGAGCTTCCATAGCTCGATTTTTTTACCATTGAACTTATCAATCTTGATTCTAGAACTTTTTTCCATTATCTTTCAACACACGAATCACCACTACAAATCTCCCACTAAACCCAGGTTTATCATAGGCCCAAGATAAAATTGATCTATCAAGACCGAGCCAAACCCTCATCAACAAAGGAGTCCCCCTGAATCCAAAAACGTGCTCTGATACCACATGTAAGTTGTAAACCTATGAAGTAAAGCAATGCATAGATATTCTTAAGAAAACAAAAATTAATCAATGGCTCATACACATACTACACAAAGATTTACGTTAGAAACCCTTCATCGGGAGAAAACCAACCTTCCTTGGTGTCGCACCTCTCAACTCTTCATTGTGTTAATTTCACCATTCACAATACAATATATACAATATTTTAGGTATTCTGCATCTACCAAAACCCTAATCCCTTAATTCAAGATCAATTTAGAAAACCGCTAAAAATAGCAAAAAATGTTAAACTAGCAAAAACCACCAAAAAATAATAATTTTAGGGCACTGCCTCGAACCCCGTCGGCTCCGGGCTAGCCTCTGGAGCCGAACGCTCCACATTACCAGGGGGGGGAATCCTACCCCCATGGGACCTCCCTAAGAAAGCACCTAATGCACACAACACAAGTAGCACTACTAGGGAGCAATTGTCAGATGCAGTCGTCAAATCTGATGCACCCCCCCACACATGCAAAGAATATAACACATACCCAATAGAGAGAAGAATGAGGATCAAATTATGACAGGGCATGAGAGGAATGACATTAGGAGTGATATGAAGGAGAGAGGTGTTGGAACAGGGGCATACCAAGGTTCAACTCTAACAACGCACCAACAAACCCTAACTATTGGCCCTTCGGCAACACCTACAAAGCAGATGAAGTATCACCCGAAGTAGCAATAGGGGGGTTGCAGGACACATGTGTCTACAACTAGAGGAAGAGCAAGATGATTCTTGAATAACAATGCAAGATAACCTAGAGATTCTTAACAATATTAAGCTTAACTTCGTGAAGTTAGTTATATTTCTTATCTTCAATAGGAAAACAACAATGCAATAACAATGCAACATATAGCACATTACACAACATCAATCACATAGAAAACAAGATTTTACGTGGTTCACCCTCTCCCTTGGGCTACATCCACAAAACTGCATTTATTGATAGAGTGGATGATAATAAACAGTTCTATCTGCGCACTCGGTTGTAGATCCTTCTATCTCTCCTCTTTACCTCCCAACCCTGAGCACCCAACTGTAGAGTAGATCTTCGCACCCAACTGAAGACCCAAAATTACAAGAATTTTCTAAGACATAACACTCTACATCTCAATCTCTCTACATCAACAACAACCCTCAACTCTTCTTAGACTTCTATTTATCCTTCTATGACTCTTAGAAACCCTAGACCAAAGTCCAGGTGCAAAAACCCTAGGTCCACATAGCTTGCATTTTAAGGACTTCACCAACTTGTCCTTCCCTCTTCTCCACGAGGTGATTCAAAGCACCTATTAGTGTATTCTTTTGCTTGCTGACCTGTCCACGATTCATCTTCCTTGTTGCTGTGTCTTCCTAGATCTTCTCTTCCAACGACTTGCTTTCCTTTACTTCGCTCCTTCTTTTCTGCTTCTTTAACCACTTCAACCCTTCCTCGGTTTGTGTACCTTCCGCGCACTTCATACTTTGTCTTTCTTCTTCCTTAATCTTCGCTTCATTATTTAATATCTGACCAAGGGCCAACAGACCCCCAACACTCACCTGTGACTTGTCCTGAGTCACTGCAGGGTCAAGCCTCCTGTATTACTTCGACTGCAGACCGTGCGAAGCAGCCTGTGTTTTATGCTTTGTCCTTCCTATCATGTGTAGACTGTCTTTCATGTGTCTGGTACCCAGTTTCAACTGCACCTAGTACCTAGACCCTTCTTCCTTGATTTTACTGAGATTTGTGAGGCAGCTGGTTATCATAATATAGTTTCAACCGACTCCCATTTACAAAACCATTTTTCCATTCTCCATTAAGGGTCTTCAACTGCGCAACTCCTCCTTTTGTAACATGGGTGACCTCAAATGGCCCAAGCCAATGTGTCCTGAACTTTCCTAGATGCTTCATGAACTTGTTGTCGTATAAAAGTACCAAATCTCCTTGTTTAAATGCTTTCTTCTTGATATGTCGGTCATGGTAAGCATTGTCTCGTTCTTTTTGTACCTGGTGATGAAATCCTACAATGAACCTGTCTTCCTCTAGTTCCATCAACTGTGTGAGCCTATCTTGAACAGCGTCGGTGTCATCCATACCTGTAAATGTTGCAATTATTAAACTAGGAACCAAGTATTCCATAGGTGCCACTGATTCCAAACCATATACTAACTTAAAGAGAGTCTGCGTGGTTAAATTTTTGCAAGTGGTTCAATACGCCCATAACACTACTGGAATTCTCAAATCCCAATCATCTCTGTTAACACTGCAAATCTTAGTCAGTGTTGTCTCCAAGATCTTGTTGAAAGCTTCGACTATGCCATTCACTTGTGGGTGGTATGGTGTTCTCTTCTGATGGTGAACTTCGAACTCCTGAGTCAAGGATTCAATAGTTTTGTTAATGAAATGTGTGTCTTGATCACTCATAAGGATCTTTGGGCATCCAAATCTGGTTATGATATCATCAAAGATAAACTGTGCAGCTATAGCTACACTACAGTCCTTAACTGCTCTTGGTTCTACCCATCTGATCAAATATTTTGTAGAGGTAATAATGTATCGAGCTCCTGTGCACTTTCCTGGTGGGTTGATAGGTCCCACAAAGTCAATATCCCATTTCTCAAATGCCTGTATAGTTAGTTGAGGTGCTAAAGGCATCTCATCTCTTCTTGACGCTTCCTTACTCTTTGGCATACATCGCAAGATCTGTAGTATTCCTTAGCATCCTTATGTAGAGTGGGCCACTAGAGGCCAGCTCTGAGAACCTTTTGCGTTGTTTCTTTCCCTGCTTAATGTCCTCATGCGATGCCTTCATGTGCTTCTGCAAGGATCAATGGTCTTTCAGGCTCCATAACACATCTTCTTAATATCTCATTTGGTCCCATCTTATATAATTGTCTAGCTATAAGTTGAAAATATGCAGCATAGACTACCAACTGTTTCTTTTGAATAACTGTATACTCGCGAGGTGCCATTCCTATGGAAAGGAACTGGACTATCTCGACGAAGTGATCATCGAGTTTTATAATGGCCAACAACTCTGCATATGGTAGTGTATCATCCAAACTGGTAGGTTCCTCTCCATGTTCTAACCTGGATAAGTGGCCAGGTCCCTTATTCACTCTTCCTGGCTTGACCACTATCTCGAAGTCGTACTCCTGGAATAATAGTAGCCATCTGCATATTCTTCCCCCCAACACTAGCTTGTTGAATAAGTACTTCAATGCAGAATGATCATTGAACATCTTAAAATGTCCTCCCAATAAGTAGTGTCTAAACTTCTGCAACACATATACCATAGCTAAGCCTTCTCTTTCAATAGTGGTATAATTCATTTAAGATGTGGAAAGCTTCCTACTAGAAAAGGCTATAGGGTGGTCAATATCTCCTGCACCTGGTTGTGCCAAGACTACTCCTAATGCAATGGATGAAGCATCGACATGAACATTGAATTCCTTACTCCAATCTGGAAAAAAAAAAAATAGGCGCAGTGACCATTTTCTGCTTTAGTGTGTCAAATCTCTGCTAGCATTCTTCTATCCATTGAAACTTACTATCCTTCTTTAATAGCTTCTCCATGGGTGATGTTATCTGTGCATAACCTTTAATAAACTTTCTATAATATCCAGTGTGTCCCAATGCAGTGCGCAACTGTCTAACTGAAGTAGGAGGAGGTAGATCGACAATAATAGCAATCTTGGAAGGATCTACCAACAACCCTTGTTTACACACAATGTGTCCTAACAACACTCCAAAAGGTGAAAAGAAAATGCACTTCTCCAAGTTCAGGGCAATATAACATTGCCTGCACTTATCCAACATTAATCTCAAACATTCAATATGATCTTTCAGAAGACTAAAAACGGTCCAGTCATCAAAATATGCCTCCAAAAACTTATGTAAAAATTCTTTAAATGCTTCGACCACCACCCTGGAAAAGATGGCTGGTGCATTCTTCAAACCAAAGGGCATCACAATGTACTGAAAAGAACCCCATTCTGTTGCAAATGTATTCTTATGTCAATCTTGTTAATGTTTTATGTTGATATTATAGTTCTTTGCATTTCATAAAGACAAGAGCATAATAACCACAAGATCACTGAGAAATACACATCCACAATAGACACAGCATTTATCCTGGGAAACCCTCTAGGGGAAGAAAACCCAG
>ML820840.1:48080-66963 GCA_009831015.1 Picea engelmannii
CAGAATTACAGAATTTGATTCCCCCCAATCCAACCCCCACACCATCCATTACTACTGCTACCACTCAACCTTCCAGTAGTAAAGGGTTGAAGACCAAATTCACGTGTGCCATCTGTTCTGAGTATGGCCATTACACCCATCATTGTCCAACACTGCCTCGTTTCTGGTAGGCATTAGCCATCGTAAGCCGAGACTTTCAGAACAACCCACGCCCGGCTATGTCCTCCACAACACCTATCACTGACATTCGCTATGTCACTACTTCAGTCAATGAACGCATGAGATGCCCTTGCTCTCTTTGCGATTCATTGACTCATTTTACATACCAATATCCGATAATCATCGAATATCGGCGACGTCAGTTAGCCCTGCTTCACCAACCCACAGAGGCAATCATTGACATATCTTCACCATTTGAAGATCTACATATCATCTCTCCCGAGCCTGAGGCACTCCCTACGCCTCCATGGTTCTTAGATGACATGTCTGAGGATTTACCCCATAATCCACCCAACTCTCCTGCCCAACCCCCTGCGGAGACTCTCCATCCCACTACTACGGGTACCCCTCAATACCTCAATATATGGTTTATGACGAGTGAACCCTCACCCTCTCCTAGCGATACCCCCTTTGTTTCCTCAGCAGGGGGAACTCACACTGTCACTGAGATCACTCCTCACGATCCATTATATTCCCGTCGTTTCCAATGCGACGAAGAAATACTGGAAGAGCTACAACACCCGGACTCTCCCTGGGACGCACTACATCATCGTGCACTCTTCCTTCCGCAAGAAGCCCTCATGCCTCCTAGCCACAATCCCATTTACACGGTCGAAAGAAAAGATTTTATCCCATCAGGACCTATCGATTGGTTCAACAATCCTATTCCTGCACCCGATGCTTTTCAAGAAGGTAATCTGGCTAACATTTCCCCCACCATCAAAATCGACATTTCCATTAAACCAGGCATCGTCGAAGAGATCATCATTGGAGCTGCTTGCACTCCTCAGGAAATTGTTACGTCCAAAGCCCTCTTTCAGAAATTTAGGGATATCTTCGCCTGGTCATACATAGAGATGCCTGGCCTCGACCCCTCTATCGTCAAACATCGCATCGACACCTGGCCCGACATCACACCAGTTCGCCAGAAATAGCGACCGCTACACCCATCCAAGGTCGCGGCTATCAAAGCTGAAGTTGACAAATTGCGCACGACCGGCTTTATTTACCCCATTGCTTATACCTCATGGGTTTTCAACCCTGTACCCGTCGACAAAAAACAGGGTTCTATTCGCGTCTGCACCGACTTTCGTGATCTCAATAACGCATGTCCCAAAGACAAATTCCCAATGCCCTTCATCGATCAGATCATCGATGATTGTGTCGGCCACGAGGCTCTCTTCTTCATGGACGGATTCTCTAGCTATAACCAAATCCAAATCCACCTAGCCGATCAATACAAAACCGCATTCATTACCCCGTGGGATACGTTTTCATATCGTGTCATGCCCTTCAGCCTCAAAAATTTCGGTGCAACTTTCCAGCAGGCTATGACATACATCTTTCATGATCTAGCTGCAATCATACTCGCCTACTTGGACGACCTCACCGCTCGCTCCAAGAAGTGCACCCAGCACCTCAATGATTTACGAGTCATCTTTCAACGGTGTCGTCAGTACAACATCCACTTGAATCCTCTCAAGTGTGTTTTCTGCGTCACCGCAGGGCGCCTCCTCAGTTTCATCATTTCCCAAAATGGTATCACCGTGGACCCCCTCAAAGTCCAAGCTATCATCGAAATTCCACCTCCTCAGAATTTGCGACAACTACAGAGTCTACAGGGAAAAGCCAACTTTCTAAGACGCTTTGTTCCTGATTACACTATACGCGCACATGGTTTCCTTCGCTTACTGCATCACGACATCCCTTTTCATTGGGACGACTATGCCCAACAGTCGTTTGACGACCTTAAAGAAGCACTTTCAAATGCACCTTTGATTAGTGCACCTGACTACAATCGCGACTACATCCTCTACGTATCAACATCAGCTGTATCAGTAGTCGGCGTCCTCATCCAGCTCCGAGATGACAATCATGAACACTTAATTTACTACGTCAGTAAGAACCTCTCAGGACCATCCCTGAAGTACAAACATGAAGAGAAACTTGCTCTTGCAGTTGTCCTCGCAGTCTAGAAACTGCGTCACTACATTCTTCTTTGCACCACTAAGGTCGTCGCAGATTCCAACCCTATGCAATATTTGCTCAGTCGTCACCAAGTTAATGGCAAGTTTGCTCGATGGATCATTATCATTCAAGAGTACAACCTCGATTTCTCAACACCTAAGAGTAAGAAGGCCCTCGTTCTCGCTAAACTTGTCATGGCCCTTCCCTCTGACTCACCTAGCGCCCCCGTCAATACTGACTTTCCTGACGAGCATCTCTTTTACATCGCTTCTGATGATCCTTGGTATGGTGACCTTCTCATCTACCTACGAACTCAAAAGTTAGGAAATCACCTATCACGAGATGATCGTCGACTCATTCGCCATCAAGCACCCCGCTATCTCTTCATCAGTGACATCCTATATAGGCGGGGCGTCGACACCATTCTTCGTCCCTGCCTGACTATTGACGAGGCCGATAGAGTCTTAAACGACTGCCATAGCGATGCCTGTGGGGGCCATCTTTCGGGCATCACCACGGCTCAAAAGATTATCCAGGCCAGATACTTTTGGCCTACCCTGTTTCATGATTGCATTCATGCCGTGAAACGATGTGAGCAATGTCAGCTCTATGCCAACGAAGCCCGCGCTCCCCCCGCTCTTCTTCACCCTGTCATTACTACGGGCCCCTTTTGTAAATGGGGAATCGACTTTATGACTTGTAATCCTCCCTCCAGCAATAGTCACAAATACATTGTTGTCGCTGTCGATTACTTCACCAAATGGGCTAAAGCTATGCCCACCTTCAACAACACCGCTGACACTGCAGCGCATTTTTTCTTCAATCACGTCATATCCAGGTTCGGAGTACCACTCGAAATCATTTCCGACCACGGGAAACACTTCGAGAATGAGATCTTTGTCGAACTCTCATCTCGGTTAGGCTTCTCTCACGAGTTTTCCTCACCATACTATCCTCAGTCAAACGGATAGGTCGAGGCAGTGAACAAAGTCCTCAAGACCATGTTACAGCGCACGGTTAATAAACATAAAACCAATTGGCATCATATGTTATTTTACGCGCTATGGTCTTATCAAACGATAGTGAAGACTGCCACGGGTTTCACGCCATTTCACTTAGTCCATGGGGTCAAGGCAACTCTTCCCATCGAGTGCGAAATTCCCACCCTTCGCACCGCAATTGAGCTTTTACCTGACACTGCTCCAATGGAGCAGCGCTTGCTGAACTTGGAGTCTCTGGATGATGATCGTCGATCCTCATTACAGAACAACGAGGCAGCTAAAAAATGATCCAAGGCTACCTTCGATTGCCACATCAACCTTCGATCATTTCGCGAAGGTGACCTTGTCCTCGCCTATGATATCGCTCACGATACCTTTGGTCATGGAAAATTCGAATCACTCTGGCATGGCCCTTACATCATCCAACATTGCCTCACCAAAGGCACATACATCCTGGCCTCCCCCGAAGACCTCTCGCTCAAGGAACCCGTCAATGGGTTATACCTCAAGAAATTTTATGCTTAAACGTAGTCACGCTACTTTAGGTTATTTTTCTTTTATAGAGTTTTTAATCTTTTTTCTCCCCCATCTAAACTATCCTTTGTGCTATTGACAGATGACTCCTCCACCAGCTTACCACATTGGTTACGCCGACGGTGCCAGCCTTTGGACACAAAATCTTGCTTCGGCTGCTTGGGCTCTCTACACCCCTTCACATGAAATGCTACATTCCAGCGGCATATTTTTAGGACCAGCAACCAATAACCAAGCCGAATACACTGCTTTCATTGGCTTCCTGACCGATGCCCATCATCATCATATTCGTCACCTTAGCATTTTCCTCGACTCTCAACTGGTCGTTCTCCAACTCAACAATGTGTACCGTGTATGCGATCCGTGCCTCTTTCGCAAATACCTGTAGGTTAGATTATTATCTCGACATTTTGATTCCATTACATTTACACATATTCCCAGAGAATTGAATCAAACAATAGATCACATAGCTAACATGGTGCTAGATTGGCATATATCACATCAAGCTACACATACGTAAACATCTCACATATCCTGTCACATCATATAGATAGAATCAACATCATCCACATCAACACAAAACACACATGTAAAATACATTTGGATCCAAAAAACATGTATACTCATATATAAATGTGGGCCCCTCAGGCCACCTGAATGTTTACATACACAAAAATACATTGGCCCACAGGCCCGTGCCACATCATGGTACAAAAATCAGCTCACCAGCCTATCAAAACAGTATACAATACAATCAGGGGGCCTCTACCGCACCCCCAGCTGCCCCTCCCTCAGGAGGAGGTGGTGGCCCACCCCTACCTGCCCCAGGCAGTGGTGGTGGCGCACCTGCAAGACCCTCCTGCCCCGGCGACAGGTGTCCACTAGTCATGGCGGCGAGCACAGCTGCTCGTCGCATGATGGACCACCATGGTGGCGGTAACCCGATACACTGCTCCAGGAACTCCTCGTCCTGGATACGGATCCACATGCCCTCAGGCACATCCCGAAACATCGTCTCAAACCGACGGAGTATATCATCCAACTCCCCTCCGGCTGCCGCCGGAGGAGCATGAGATGGCCCCACACCAGGGTCATCAAATCGACGCCTCCTTTATGATCTTGCAGGATCTACAGGTCGCCCTGCAGCCTCATCCCGTCCACGTCTCTCTCCACGTGGAGGTCTCCCCTCTGGCTACACTGGCAGTCTGTACAACTCCACCTCGCACCCACGAGGTGCCAAATCTGCACATGCACAAAACAAACAACAACAGATGGTATCAGTGTCTATACATCAAACATATGCACCAATATACCAAAATCATAGCATAAATCAAAACATATAAATACACAACATACCTCTATGATCAAAAACCTCCCCAGGAGGCAATACCATGTCCGGGTCCCCCCGGAAGTCTACCCCAGCATAGGGGAACTGAAGTATAACCTGCGGTATCTGCCACCATATCTACGCTGCTTGCGCAGTAAAGTAGTGTCTGCCTTTGCCACCATTGTGATGAACCAAAATCTGTGACCACCACCTCAAGCGCGGCTCTCGTACCCCTAGTGCCTCCAGTAGCACCCTCAGGCGCAGCATCAGCACCCTCTCCAAGAAAAAGGCCACCAGGATGGAACGAAATGCAAACTCCCCGACGCCTTTAGACCGACAGTGGTCCAGCTGTGCGATCATATGCGCATGTAGGGTCATACCCCAGGTGAACCGCTCACGGCCCACCACTACCCTATCCATCAGAATCAGCTCGCCACCACTAATCCGGTGGGGTGCTCGGGATCCATACACCCGAACTATCATCGCTGCTATGAAACGATGCAGCAAGGCATCTATCCCACTGATGCTCACTGTCGTCCCAGTCATATAATGCTCACCTGAGTAGTATCACTGGGCGACCGTCCACAAATGCGTGTCCCTCGGCAGCATAGGATCTGTCGGCAACGGTGTTCCCCAGAAGGGGAGCCCCGTCAAGAAGTAGATGTCCTCCACCGCAGTGAAGGCGATCTGCTCTCCTCGCACGAGGAAGCAGTGCCGATCTGGGCTCCACATCTCGATCAGAAACTGGAGCAAATACTCTTGTGACCATATCAAAGGGCACTCAAAAAACTTTAGCAACCCACTGGCTGCTAAAGACGCTCGAACTGCAGGCCTCGCATCGGCCACAACATCTCGTAGCTATGACCAGTCCTGCTCGCGCCACCGTACATCCATGGTCACTGCTCGCCACCTGCACACAACCCAGAGTCCTATATTAGCTTAGGCAATCACCCAAATACATAAAATAAGCTAATTTTTCACCTTGAAACCTTGCCTCAAAGGCGTGGTTTTACCACCCACAGGCGCGCACACATGCGCACCGGTTCACTATACAGGCGCGCATGTGTGCGCGCCTGTTTTTCCCATAGGCATGCTCGTGAGCATGCCTCTTCACCATACAGGCACGCGCTAGGGCGTGCCTGTCATACCCACAAGCGCGCTCGTAAGAGTGCCTGTTCACACCACAGGCGCGCACTCATGCGCGCCTGTATACCCCACAGGCGTGCCCCTAGAGCGCGCCTTAAATTCCTACACACGCGCCTTAATGTGTGCTTACTCCGTGTATAGGCGCGCACACATGCGTGCCTTCCACTGAGTCGCCCACACATGTGGGCCCATCCTCTACCCAAAAACCCCCTAAAACTCCCGTACGACCCCCCGTACCTACCCTGCCCAAAAATTGGAAACCTATAACTATGCAGGATGTTCAGAACACTAACCTGAAACTCACACGCCATGAATCGGATACCTCGTGCTCTCGGAATCATGCAATCTCCTCTGAATCTGCTCGAAAACTCACTGAAGCAGCAGGTACAAACGAGGTGGCAATGTGGGCCCTACAGCTATATATAGGCCTTTTTGCCAAACTTCCACTCACCATTCCGGGAGCCCAGGACGTCCATTTTTCGAATCGTCTTCAGCCACAGGATCAGCGTCCCGCCACCTACATCATGACTATCCCCAGGCCACTTTTCATCCTAAGCCCCTGGGGCACCTTTTTTTCATATCATATCCAGGTACGCACGTGCATTGTCACATTTATCTCATACATGTTCATATTTGTTATTATCTTTAGATATGGTTCACTTTAGGTATTTGGTTGTTCTGTGTGCAGGTACTTGGTCATCATCGCTTCACATCATTCCTTCAGGTATATACTCAACACTGGTATGTAGTCTCTCCCGCTGTATTGCATTTACATTCCCAGTCACACCCCCTGATTTTGGTCTTTAGGATACCCTTTTTCCGGCTCTGCAGTACTCACACCTCCATTTGCATTTTTGGGTACTGGTACCCGGTAGTTTTTTTACCCACATGATTCGTCTCATTCATAGCACCTTTTTGCACTTTTGACACTCATGCTGCTCTTTATTACCCTTTAGGGATGGGAGTCCCGGTAGTCTTTCATCATGTTGCGAATTAACCACATACTTCTTCTCCTCCTTTTGCTAGCTTCCCATATGGACTCCCAACACATCGCTTTATGGTCATGTTCTTTTCTTTACCTGCACCTCTACAGGATCATGAACCCACCATTTCATCCACCATCAGTTTGCCCATCTACGAACCTATCTTCATTTTACCTACCTCATACAGAAACTTGCCAATGGGGCCCCCACCCTTCATCAGTTTTCCCAGAAATTTTTGCCCTCCCTGGGGCACTCATTTTACACTGGGGCACCCGTTCCTGTATTTTGTACATATTTCCTGCATTTATTCATTATTTATTGTATAGACGCCTTCATTTTCTGTCCTTTACTTTTGTCGTCACCGTTGGCGACCTGCTTTCCTTTTTGGCCACATGCAACCCATGTCACCCTTGGTTGGAGCATTACTTCTCATTTACCCTCACCGACATCGTCTATACCTTCAGAGTACTACCCAGGTCACTTACCTTTCTCCTCTGGATTTGTTCACCTTGTCCTGCCCATGGCACAACTTATCCCTGATCTTGTCGTCCCCCTGACACTTGATCTTGTTACACGGTTGCAGCCATTCATTCTATCATATACCCTCCAACCAAGGGCAGTCTTGAGTCTTCCCATTTCTTGACTTCCTCTGTGTACCTCTGCCACTTCTTCACCACAGTAGATTCTGCGAAGCCCTTTGATTCTGGAAGTCGCGTCCTCCTTTTTTCGACATCAACACACTTTTCCAAAAGGGCGACAGTATCTTGATTCTCATTTCCCATTCAATGAGAGATCTCAGACGGCACAGGGGGAACTACCATTTCTCCCTGATGTCATTGACCCCCATAACATTCGACGCCAACACTTTCTCATGTTGCGGTGGGTCTTACTTTGCGACTATTGCAGTTTTTCTTATCAGTTGCCGAAGACCTCTGAACTTGGTCGGGCCACCAATGCCCACATCACCGTCGTTGTTTACTTCCACGACCATTACCGCTGGTTCAGAGTATGTTCCTTTGCATAATTGTCTTCTTCCTTTATCATTCCGCCCCCGAGGGCACTGTAGTTGTCTACATCAACATTTCAGACACTTTTTTCTTCAGAGTTACATTACACGAGCATGGGGCATGCCCGCCTCGTTTGTACACACTTACAACACCATTCTCAGTAAAAGAAACATTGATGGATTTCGGCTATACGTTTTGCTCCTAACCTCATCCATCAGGGGGCATCTGTTATCACTGAAATTTCGTCTGCACATGGCAACAAGAACTCCACATCGTCAAAACAGGACTAGAGTCATTCATGGCACAGGATTAATTCCTCAGCATTGCAAAAGGGTCAAAAAACTATACAAAATGACCAAAAATTTGAAAGGCACTTTACATCATCTGGGTGCGCACGCGTATGCGCATAACAAAAACGTACAAAGCGCGCATATGTGCACAAGGCGTGGATGTTGGGAAAAAAACCCGCGCGCCTGCTAAACGGCACATTTATTGAAATTGGTCGGCCTCCCAACCACTAATGGATCAGCTCCCAAGTCGATTTGACACCAAATCCGAGCTCAATCCTCATGGTGGGCTGGTCAAAGACCTAATTGTGACCTAAAGAGCCCCTTTTCACATTCTAAAGAGGTTACATAATGATCCAATGCTTGGCTATAAAAATCCATGAATGACCACCATTTTCTCAAGGAATTCTTTGTATTGTTATGCTACTGAGATTGCTAAGGACTCATTCTTTGGTAATACACATCACAAGCTGCATTTCATAGAGCTATTCACCCCTCACTTGAGTGAATAAGCTTGGAGTTCTTTCACCCACATTTTCCATCTTTTCATTGTAAGGAGAGCAAGCTTTGATGGCCTCAAGAGCCTTCCATTGGAGAAAGAAGGGAACCAAGTCCCCTTTCTTCTTTGTGCCTTTGGATTTCATCAACAGATCAGCTTATACATTGGTGATATTGGTCCATTTGTTTCTATTTTTCATTTTCTCTTATGCTTCTAGTTTTTATTTGTTTTAGTTTAATTTTTGTTTATAACTTTGTTGTTTTTCTTTCTAACCTTTTACTTCACAGCTGTCATGCCTAGCAGAGCCCAACTGGGCATGTAAGCACTCTTAATTTTCTCACCTAGTGACGAATTGGGTGCAAACATTGGGTGCTGATGTGGATGGAATTTTTTTTAGTTGATTAATCGGGGAATACCAGCGATGACACCCGTCATTAAAATAAAATCATAGAAAGGGATCATTCTATCCACTTGTCAAGGCTTAGCAATGATTTAATGAAGCTGGCAACACAGGCATTCGCACAGTCCGGAGAAGGCGAACCGGTTCATATTTCCCCGAACACTAAGAGTTTTATTTTAGATTTTTTCTCTTTTAAAAGAATGATGTATGTAATAGAAAAAAGGGGTACGGGGGCGCGCTGAGGAAGAAACCTATTTGAAAGAGGGGTTCCTTAGAATCCTGAGTTATTTTGTAAGCCAGATTGGAGAAATAAAGATGATGTATTTGCTTGAGACTATGAGATTCATCACAGTCGATTTCTTTCAGTATGTTCTTCTTCTTTTCAGCTGTGCTAAATCTGTTTGGATTTCATTTTATATGCTCCTTACCCACAGTTGATATTGTCTTTATCATATTGTTTATTTCTTCCTTAATCTATCACAACTGTGTTACAAGTTCATTTTCTTTTAACTAATGTGCTTCGTTATAATTTAGTACAATCACTACTATAGCGAATGAATTTTTGTTTTATGTAATTGTTTACTATCTTTCCTCTGCACCAGCTATCAGCGGGTGTAAGACCAGTCTGCATTTTCAGAATTTTGCATATATTCTCTACTACATCGTCCTTTCCTTTCCTTTTTTGCTACCACATCATGACTATCAAAGTGTTGAAAGATAGACTTACTTTGCCTCACTTTCCGCAAGTTATTTCATCACTGCTATTATCTCCTTTCTTTGGTTTTCATTTGACTCCATGCCCAATCGACCATTTCCCTGGTTTAACCCCCAAACTTTAAAAATCCAAGACCATCATTTACCCATAAATCTGCCCACCATTTCACGCTTCCTGAAGATCATATTATGACATTGTTTGAGAGATCCCTCTCGGGTTGGGAGGGGGCAACTTCCAATCCAAAGTGGTTCGAGGTTTCCTCGGGATTGATTTGTTGCAACCCATTTTCATTTTCGAGTTTCAACACCTTCTATTTCAACCACTGAACATTGGTGGTTAGCTTGGTTATTATCCAATGCTGCATAAATCTGTGGCACACTCCTTGCCACATCATTGACTGTGGTAGATTCCTGAATGTTATAAACTTTCTGACTATTCTATTGTCGATGTGGAAAGTCTCTCAAGAGATGCTCTTCTCTGCAACCCCAACATTTCAGAGGTTCTCTCTTTGGGTTATTAGTCTTTATTGGTATAGGTCTATAATTTTTATTTCCGTCCGATGAAGGAAAGTTCTTCTGGAGTACACTCCAGGATGGAAAGTTCATTCTGGGGTTCTTCTTCTAGTTCTTAAATCCTGAGGATTTGATCCCCTTTTTCTGAAATCTCGAACTACTCTTATGTTTCCAGTCTCCACGAGACTCTGCCCGATGTCCATATTGTTCATGACAATATGTTGCCTTTCGAATAGTGTCTTCTAAGGTCTTTGTCTCGTCAAATTCAATTTGGTTCTGGTATTCCTTGGGTATCCCACTGATGAAGCATTGCGCCTTCACCTTCTCTTCCTTGATGTCGGGTACATATCTCAATAAGTCGAGGAATTTGTTGACATATTCCTCTATAATGAGTTACCCCAATTTGAGTTCATAAAAATCTTTATCCTTCTCGTCGAAATATTTTTCTGACAAATACTTCTTCTGGAAGTACTTCTCAAACTGTTTCCAGGATAGGTCCTCCTCGCGGATCCCTTTCATATTCTTAAGATCTTCCCACCATATGGAAGCTTTTCCATTCATATTGAAAGTGGCCACTCGGGCCTTCAAATTCTCTGAAAAATCATGGACTCTGAAATATTTCTTTAGTCCAAGTAGTCAGGCCTCAGCTTCCTCTCCCTTCTTTATCTCACCATTGAAGGAGGGAGGTTTGGCCTTTCTAAATTCCTCAAATTTATGACCCTTGGAAGTCTTTTTCTTCTTCTGTTTTCTTCAAGAATAGGAACTGGTCATACTACTGGAAGAGCCTTCTGAATCGCCAGCTTCCTTCTCAGAGGAATCGTCTGGCACTGATCCTTTACCTCTGGGGTGGACCTTCCTTGAGGTTCTCCTCTCAGTATGGCCACTGATATGACCATGTTTCTGCATCTCGGGTTCATGCTGCATTTGTCGCTATAGGTCGGATAAGATCTGCGTAAAACTGCATTAATTTCAGTTTTCTTTTCTCATTCTTTCATCATCCTTTCATTGTCGGCCTTGCAAATTTACAATTCAACCATGAGACTCCTCACAGTCTCGGCTAGATCTGGAGGGGTTCCTATTTATCTTCTTTCATCATAATCTTCATCTCTATTGTGGAAGCCTTCTCCCACCTCTTGGTGAGTCACCATTTTCTACGTCTGTAAATTCCAGCTCATCGTTCGCTTGGGTGAAAAGGAAAACGTTGGTTGTTAGTCAAGAGTTAGATACATTTTTTATAACCGACACATAAATTCATATTTTCACATGTATACCCATATAACAGGGGTTTTTCATTTGGGTCTTAATCCTTATCTATCTAGCCATCTCAACTACAAGAGACTCTACCTACTTTAGTAGGTAGCCATCATAACACTAAAATAGGACAACGTAGTTCATGTCCCAGATTACAGTTTCATTCTGCAATCCTTCTTCTTAAGGAGAAAACGCAGATGACAATATCTTCTTATGTGGCTTGTGCCTAGGCCCAAGCAGGCCAAGTGTTGTAACCATGCTCTGATACCAATTTGTCACACACCCACTACCATAATAAAAAAAATTGTTGCTTCCTGCCAAATTAGAGCCCCCGAAATATCTACGGAGGCCTAGCGTAAACTAGTTTTCTCTCTCTCTCTGCTTCCATGTGATTTTGGATCATGATCACAAGTCAAATAACCATGGTGCCTCTCAATAATTCGTGACTCAGTGCTACATAAATGTCGAATCGTTCGACTCTGCAACCGTCGAACCCCGACAAGGCTAGCGACTGGCCAATAGGGACAAATCCCAACAGGGTTAGCGAATGGCCAATAGGAACGAGCCCTGTCGCGCGATTGAGTGGAGTATAGGTGGTAATAGGGAAGCATGACACGGTGGGTGATGTGATAGGAGATGGGTCCCACTTCACATGCCACACCATTCCGGACCCCCCCCATTAAAGGTAGAATGGCAAGGGGGGTTCGGAATTCGCCTGAGCACCGTTGATCAAGGCGAATTAATTGTGACCGTTCAAGAGTTGCGCATTCGATTCTGGACCCCACCCCCCCCTTAAAGGTAGAATGGCAGGGGGGCTCTAGAATGAAGCCTCAGTCGTCAATCTGGGCGGGTGGACTCTGGCCATCCATATCTACTCGCTACTTACTCTAATGCGCATTCGTGCCCCAACTTAAAATCGGCATCTCTTCCTCACATCTGACGGTCGTATAGACCTTGAGATCCTCCAAAAGAATCTCATTCAATCATCGGGACTTATCATCACGAGATTCTGAACTCTCGACCACGGGGCTCCCGAATTCTTGATCCCCAGTTTCCCGATGTGGTTAATCTCTTGACACGTAGCCTCCTTAAATCGGACGATCCATGACTGCTTCGGGGTTTCCACCATGGAAAGTCCCGATCTCTCGTCACCAGGACTTCCGAATTCACGATTCCCATTTTCCTGAAACGGGTAATCTCATGACATGTATCCTCCTTAAATAAGATGGTCCACGAATGCTTCGGGGTTTCCACCATGGAAAGTCCCGATCTCGCGTCACCAGGACTTACGAATTCGCAATTTTTCTTTTTCCCGAAACAAGTAATCTCGCGACACGTAGCCTCCTTAAATCAGATGGTCCATGACTACTTCGGAGTTTCCACCATGGAAAGTCCTGATCTCTTGTCACTAGGACTTCTGAATTCGCGATTTCCGTTTTCCCGAAACAGGGAATCTTGCGACACGTAGCCTCCTTAAATCGGATGGTCCACGACTTCTTCGAGGTTTCCACCATGGAAAGTCCCTATCTTTCATCACTAGGACTTCCGAATTCGTGATTTTTCATTTTCCCGAAACGGGTAATCTCACGACACATAGCCTCCTTAAATCGAACGGTCCAAATATACTTCGAGGTTTTCGCCCCTATTCACTGGGGCTTTGACCCTCAGGTATCTCCTGACAGATCCAACGGCTTTCGAGTTTTCCAGCTGAGATCTGACAGCTCAGACAGGTTCCTAACTTGTGCATTCTCCCACGACTCCGTGGATGTGGAAAAATCAACGGTCCAGATGTTCCCCTAGACCTTGGGGATCTACGATCCCAATCTCTTCACTACCCACGAAGAAATAGAAAGACAAAGTGGTAAGGCCTTAACATCCTACTTTCTCCTATCAATCTAATGGTCATGGGTGACCATAGGTTTCCCGACGGGATCTTTTTCGTCGATCAACACCTATTCCGAGTTAAGGTGCTTAACACTCCAATTTCTCCTTCCGATCTGACGGTCGTGAGTGACCACCGATCTCCCGATGGGATTTCATCCGTCGATTCGATACTTATCGAGGATTTCTTAAGGCCTTGCACCTTCACGTCCTTTCTCCAGGTTCTTGATGGGCGTTCGAGAAGGGTATCTCTATGGGGAAGTTTACCCAGGGTACTATATGAGGCAGATAAGGGTATCGCTCTCCCAAGAACCAGATGTGAAGTTTGAATTAGATCAGTACGCATATAAATAACAAATTATGAAATAAGAAGCCATACGTAGCCTTTCCATTATAAACATACAACTACCATTGTTGATCAAAATATCATACAGACATTCTTATAATGAAGTCTTTCACCATTTCACAGCTTATGATCATAGATGTCAACATACATATATTTCAAGATGTCAAAGGAAAAACACTTATCAGAAAGTAACACCAGGGGCTTATGCAACTGCTGAGAGGGGTCCTCGTTTCCACCCAACTGTAGGCTCAGCGACTCCCAACAGATTTACCACTAGCCACCCCCAAGCTGAGACCACAATGTTGTGAGACTGTGTCTTTGTTTTCCAGTGACCAGGAGTGAAGGTTCCTCTCCTTCCTCTCTGCTATCACTCACTCTACATATCGCCATTGTTCTCCCCTTGCATCTGCCCCCAATCGCTTCTCCCCCACACCTTATCCTCTTGCAAGGTTGCGTGTGGCGCAATTTCCCTCACGCTGGTTAGGCCTGACGGATCTACGGATGGCTGGTTCACCTCCCCATCCCTCATTAATTCCTGAGGAGCCATCTACCTACCAGCCTGTGAGACATTAAATTCAGGGCCAGCGAGCCGCTTTTGGTTCTCCGAGCTAGTGAAGTCCAAATACGATATTGATTTTTGGTGGAAGTTAACACCACCTTTCTATGTGCCTTCCACCGCCTCTCTGCAGCCATTGTGGTCTCTTTTTCATCATATCCCCTCTCAGCAGTCCTGGAATATAAATTCATAATATTATTTACATTCATCGACCTTTTCCACAAGGTCCATTCACATCACATATTCACATTTCTAAGTTTTCCACAGTTCTTGGCCAGTCCAGTTATTTTTACAAACTGGGGGAAACAGGGTGTTACAGTACCTAAGTGCCCTAAGTCCTGAAAACTCGAAGGAGATATTGATCATTGATTGAGGAGGGAGAAGAAGGGTCATTGATCTGGTTGAAGGGGTCAAAGTCTCGAAGAAGGAGTAGAACCGTTGATTGAAGAGGATGCACATCAGTATATCAACGGATCCGGGTAAAAGCACAGAAGGTAAGCGAGATTTGAGTTTGGATGTTCCTGGAGCCCGGAGGCCTGAAGTGGATCTCCATCATCCTAATATAGGAGCCACATGTCATCATATCCTTAGCTACGAAGGTTTTGATTGGGGAAAATATAATTTGAAGTTTGAAAGGTATGAAGCCCGAATCGCGAAGAAGATCTCAACGGTCAATTTGAAAAGGGAAGATCTAATCCATCAATCTAAAAGGCATCGGGATTGACTCGAAGAATTCGTGGGCACCACCTGGAACATTCATTGGTGTCATACCTCATCTCGATCCTGATGAAGGTAGTTAATGGAAATGGGTGTGAAAATTGAGACCTCATCTCACCCCATAAATGGAAAGCATACTTAGAATGGTCGTGGGGGGAGATTGTCAATTCGAAGTTTCCCGAGGGATGGATTTTCCTGCAAAGCACATAAATAAGTTGGGCTCGCGTCTAACATAAGAAGGCCTGCACGGGCTGACAAAGTAGGCACCGACTAGAAACTTTGAATGCAGGGGTCCAATCACATTCCTGGTGGCTGCAATAGTTTTAGTATATATAGGCAGTTTTGATATTTTGTTAAGGTTGAATGGTTGAGCTAGGCTCCCTACTATTGTAATATTTTGATGAAGAGCACTGGTTCTTTGGTTATGTCTTTATTTGACACTTCTTGATTAATCTAAGTCATCTTTCTTACTCCATATTATTTTCTTATGATACTAAGAGAGTTCATGATTGATTGATTCACATGGATTGTTATGACTGTATTATGATGATGTTTGATTATAATGTTGTTATGATTTATTTCAGTTTCCTTGAAATTTGAATCCAAGAGAATCTCGTGTTTAATTTTTTCTTCATTAGGTTGTTGGAAGGCCTGATGTTCATGACAGACCTCTACACTTTTCTCACCAAAGTCTTCCTCCTACTTACCTTTACTCCAACTTACAGACACAAGTTGATCCAAGACCTCATTTTCTTATGCATACCAATCTAGATTTCTGAGTTAAAACATTATTTTCATTGAGTCTTCTCCATTTGGCCTCTTAAAACTCATTTACATTTACTGTATAAAGTGATGGGTATTGAGCTTACCTTCTATGAAATCTGAGGGTGAATTCTAGTGCTAACATGTTGCATTGGCATGCTTGGGGTTATAGTGGTAGCAGTTGGATAAAATGGCCACGTTGTTATAGCAAATTTTTCCACACTCCATACATATTGCTTTGATGGCCTTCCATTTCCCCCCGCAGACTCAAATTCCCCCATTTTTTCACTCCGGAGCTAAAAATACAATTTTTTGTCCATATATGCAGGCCACAGTTATACAACTCGTGGATATGCAAGTTGATCCATTACGACCCACGTACATAGGTCTTTGAGATTCACCACCTCGCCCTAATGATACAATCCTGTTATGAAGTAGATATCGTCCACTTCAATCCTCAATGGTTTCCCATCAAGGTTGAATGTCTCAATCTCTGGATCTCAGTAGTTTATCAGTGTTTGGAAAAGCCTCACTTGGGCCTTCATCCCTTTTATGGCCCAAAACTTATAAATCCCACATCTCTGCAAAGCATGTTGGGCCCTCACATCTCTTTCTACTGCAGCATCAACCTATTCACTATGTGGGTGAAAAAACTCAAATGGTATGGTAAAATGTCGTGTTTTTTACTATTTGTAAAAAAATTCATCCACTTTCTATAGTTTTTTACCTTGTCTTTCATATTTTTGAAACCAAATGAACTAGTTGAGCAGTAGAAGACCTGGTTTGAAGTGGTTTTTTCCATGGTTTCATGGATTTTTGGCACTCTTCATCCTGTTCTTGCCTCCGACAGGTATTTACCATCAATGGAATATAAGGTAGGCTTTCACGCTGATTTGCATTTTTTGTAACATCTTATGACCATGATTCATATGCCCTAAGTACGAACCCATTTTGTAGCAACACATAACCATCTTGTTGCTACTATAAGTTTCATTATTAAATGGTAGAGATTTACCAAACATGGGTATCCTAGTTAGAACACTTTTGTCATTTGGTGCCCATGAGGAAATTACTCCATAGGTTTGGGAATCTCTTATAGTCCTGATATGACGTTGCATTTGAACCTCATTTATCTTACTCAATCTAATTCTGACCACTACTTATGGGACTCCCTCCGAGTTTGGGTTAAGCTCTTTTCCGACTCCCAAAAAAATGAAAAGATTGTCTAGTGAACTTGTTTCTTTCACACTCGTTAAATGGATTTGAAAGGATGTTTATTTTGGTATAAGTTTAACCTTTTTCCAAACCAAATAAACTACGTACAAAAAATGAATACTCTAGTCACCATTGGATAGAAGAGTTCTCTTGGGTATTATTTTATACTTTTTCAGGCCTAAGGGACTAAAACTACTAAAAATGAAATTTTTGAGTTAAGTTGTAATTGCATCCCATTATCATGCTTACATCATTGAGCCTAATGTCGAATCCCACTTTCTCATTATAATCCCTTTTTCTCCATCAATTCTCAGCATTAGCCAAGAAGTTCCTTCTATATATTCTTTGCAACTTGACATCCCTTTACCCATAGAGGAAACATCCCCTTGAGTGTCCATATCCTGCATGCACTTCCCTGTAATGAGCATAGGTATGTTTTACTGCTTAGAACTAGTTTCTTACTCGTGACATTCATTCCCTCTCATGTATCATAGCATTTATTTGCCTATGAAAAAAAATACAGGCGGGAAAATAATATTATCTCTTATCGGAAGAAGTTGTCTCCTTTGAGCATAGCACAAATTCTTGAGTCCATTTCAACCAAGGTTTGTGTTTAGCATGAATTTAGGAAGTTGAGCTTGTTACTTAGAGTATACTCCTCTGACCGGTTACTCTTCCAGTCCCTATGGAGAGTTTGTTGATGCCTCCTGCATCATAAACTTTTGTCAATGATCAGTGTTAAGTCTATGTTTCTTGAGTTATTCATCTGTCTCATGCTCTTGTTCAAAGGAAGTCTAGGCCTATGTCAGTCATTCCTCCGAACTCCTTGACTTTTCATGTCGACCATCCCCTTACAAATGAACCTCAAAATCACATGAATTTGTTTTCCTACCTTGCACCCTAGGCCTACTTTCATCATTAGTAGGTGACCTTGAACCCAACAGATGACATCTCTCCATTGGTCATTGACTGGGGGGTTTCCCTTGTGTTTGACGACAAGAAATATATTCACACATTGGGATTCATGCTTTCCTCTCTTTTGTTGACAATTTTCATTATTGGATGCTAGTCAAAGGATCTCTTTTGTGTACTACTTGCCTTTGGTGCACGCGAGAGATGCACATGGTCGTTGGTTCATGAACATCCTATTCGTCCAAGCTCTTCCTAATCATCAAGCTATTTCTTTGCACCTTGCATTGGATGATGAGAGATTTTTTAATGTTCTTCTTTCAGTGGGTCTCCTTCCAATGACTTCAACTCATCTATTATGGAATCAAGATCTAGATTTATATGAGTACTTAGAGGCTTGTAGTCACTAGTGGTAGGTTCTCCCACCATCGTCAGTTGGGAATACATTAATGTATCATGATTGATGGATTCTTCAAGTGTTTGACCTCAACACCCTTATTCACACTTGTGGAATGTTCTTGGTGCCCTGACACCTACTTTCATTATTTGTGGGTTGTCTCACATTTGTTAAGGGTATACCTCAATGACCGATAATCAAACGAAGTCTCATTATGTTCGACTTCAACTCATTTATTCACATGATGTAGA
>ML820840.1:116311-149268 GCA_009831015.1 Picea engelmannii
AAGGGGCATTTATCAGGAAGGATTATTCTTTACCAGACCTGGTAAATTATTATGGGAAAGAAACCCCCTAGAGTCTTCTTTTAGAATTTCCTCAGACTCTCCAAACATGAGGAAGCAATGAGCATGCACTAACTTGGGCTCATAAAATCCACAAGTAAGTGATTACTGTCCAAAAAAATCTATGTCTGCAAGATTTCTATCTGCACTCGTGTTGGATGATGTGGAATACGTTAAGGTCCACCTTCCAACAAATCTCACTCCATCGACATCAGCACCTTATTTGGAGCAGAGGTTAGAGATTATTTAGCACCCTTGACTCTGCATGCCTCAATGGCAGATGTCCTTGCTGACAACCCTGGGAATACACCAATGTCTCTTAGTTGATAGATCCTACAGGTGACTCGACACCAGCACCTCTATTCGTACCTGCTAGGATGTGTTGTAGGTACCTTGAGGCCCATTGACATCACTGGTGGGTCATCTCGCATCGGCTAACAACATTCATTAATGGTTGGTAATTTGATGATTTCTGTTTGTGTTCGACTCCAGAACATCCATTCACACAAACCAGAATTGTACCAAGGGTAGAGCTTTGAAGCTGATTGAAGACATGATTTCAGTTGATCTTTTTCAAGACAAAAGCTAGGTTCAGGGATCATCATCAAATAATCTACTACTATAAACAAGAAGTTTTTCTCAACAGGATATATTGGGTAAAATTTCTCTGCAAGATTCCTGAGGATTCCATCAGTACCGGTCAATACCAGCACATAGTTCATCAGTTACAGGTTCACCAGAAATACCAGAGCAGCTACAATTTTCGTGCCCTTCAAATCCAGACTTAACTTCAAAAGACAATTCTACAGCAAGACTTGCATAACAATGGGGATAGGTAATTTAACTCAAGTATGTTTAGTTCGTGTTGATTTACTGTATTAATTTTCATACTAATAAGTTTGAACTAAGGGTGCCTCGATTACTCCATAACGTTTCATCATTTCCACGACCTGTACCTAATGAACTAGCCTACCATGACATTTCAAGTCATAAAAATGCACCACATTACCGGAACTGAGTTCGATTTGACTTGGATATGATAACTCTACACCCTTGTACGACTTTCATCATTTTCCGACACCCTATCTATCTCCACGACAATTCAAATATTCTCATATGATTTTCTTCCCGACTATTCCCTTCCTCACATTCTCTTCCTTCGTCGCCCTCATCCAACCTTCGCTGCCCACCTATAGACTTCCCCTGTGATACCAAGTGGAGCCATGGTAGAAAACCGCCACGAACCAGAGACATACGCAGACTTGGAGGCCCTCCTGGAGTATAAGGCAACCAGAGATATTTTTAAGCAACCAGGGTGGGAGCCATTTCTAAAGAAGTTCGATGGATATAACGATGCAATCACGCTCCAGTTTGCTCTGCATTTTGAGGGTGGGTTCGCCAAAGTGGGCGAGCTCAAGTTCGAAGTCACGGAGAAGTTCATTTCAGAGGCAATTCAATTGCCCACCACAGGTCAGAGATGGACAAAGGGACAGCCGGTTGATAAAAATCTTTGTACACAGCTCTTGAAACCTCAGTACCGGAAAACACAATGGTCCAAGGGAACATCGCGGTCATGGTTGGAACCATAGTGGGCTCAATTGTTGGCCATCCTCCAGCGTTACCTCACGTGTGAGGGTCGATATACCATCATATTCCCCTACCATGCCCGACTCCTGTTACACTTCACAGGTACTCTGCTGAACATATCCTTCTTTTTGTTGAAAAATTTAAAAAGGATGGTCGAACAGGTCCAAAAGGCTAACGAGTTTCAAGGGAGTCTATTTCATTTTGGTCTAGTTAAAATATTGATTAAATCTGCACTATCGAAGAAGCAAGAAACTTGGGATCTATTCACTGTAAAAACCCTCGCATGTGCCCAGTCTAAAGATAGGAGTGTGAAGCCTGTTCCCCCACACAAAAAGTTGAACTCCAGGAAGAAAAGGGTTAAAACCCCGACTAAAGACTATGTTGGGGACCCTGATCCAGAACCTCCAATTGATGACGAAGTAGAAACCAATACTGAAACTGTGAAGGACACCACACCTACAGAGGCAAACATTGAAATCCCGAGTTCTTCCCTAGCTGCTGGGAACATAATTGACGTGGAGGAACTGGCAGAGGTGACTGACAAGCCTAGGAGGAATCCGAAAAGAAAATGTAAAAGCATATTGTCGGGAATGGACAACTCGGTGCCCAGTTACCCACCACAAGAGAGGTTGGAAAGTGTGGATGGTTACGAGGAGGCTCCAGAGCCCTCTGAAATGACCTGGACTCTGTCCCAACTCATTCGAAAAAACCGTAAAACGGATCGGCAGGCTACTACGCCCAAAGGAATTGTGCAGAATGAGTCAATTCAAGTACCAACCGGTACCCCTGTTCAGATGCAAAGAGAGTCCACTCCTGGACCTAGTCCAGTTGACACCTATGAATGAAGCCCAAATGAGTTCACTCCTGAACTCAGTCCAGATCATAATTTTGATCCAGTTGACACTTATGAACGCAACCCAGATGAGTTCACTCCTGAACTCAGTCCAAATCATAATTCCGATAGAGTTCACACCCATGCTCAAAGTCCAGACGAGTTTATTCATGCGTCTAGCCCTCAAGCACAGCCAGGACAAGATCAAACATTTGAAACCCACTGCGAGATTTCCTCCAGTCGATCCTTGAAACCAATGGTGGCAAAACTAGAAAGCAAGAATAACAGATTGAAGGAGAAGTTACATGAGTACAYTGTATTGGATAGACATATTAAAACTGAGAATGAACTCATGAAACTCAGGGTAACTCACCTCTTGTCCAAAATTGAAAGGTTAAAGCAGAGGAATAAGGATATTTTCAAAAGGAACAAGCAACTTCAGAGGACTGCCAGAAAGCATATTATAATCAACAGAGTCCTCAAGAAAGAAATCAGTAATCTGAAGAAACAGGAGAGGCTACAAATGTTGGTTGCAGCCGTTGCAACCCTCTGATTGCTACCAGTCTTTGACTTTTGTTGCCTGAGGACAGGCAAAGACTTCAGTGTGGGGGCATGTTGGTCTCCAGTTTTGATCATGTTTTTGCCTATATTGTATTCCAAAGACCTCCATTTCTATACTCAGTACCACCCCTTTTGGCCTTCTTTTGACATAATTGACATCTCCCTACCACTCAATGGGGCTACTTAAGGTATCTTTACGTTTCAAGCTATTTTTATGCATTTTGATACTTTAAATTGATATTGAAACTAATGTCGCTTGGGTTAGGTACCACTTCTATTTTTGGAACAGGAGTGCCAGTACCAGGTACCAACTCGTACCCCGTGGAGATACCAATGAAGCCGCTCAAGATCTGTGCGTTATGGTTAGAATGGGAGACAAAGAGATTCACATGACAGATGGAGTCATCGCTCATATGATGATGGAAGGCACAATGATAGAACTGAGTCGTTATATTTCATGATTCACACTTCGTGACACTACGTATCACGAAGATGTGAAGACCGTTTAAAACTTGATTTCAAGCTATTTTCGGATCAGGGATCCATTTGGACTTATGTATTTTTTCTTTAGACTGTTATGAAGGAGGATCTAGATATAAACAGAAGATCACTCCTAAGAACGGGTTGGATTATGTTAGGTTATGAAACACATTTCTGAATACAAACTGTTGTTGCGTTATATTATTTCACTGTCATACGATTTGCGCTGTTTTCTTTGAGTAAATGGAACGTGAAGTTTATACAATGTTTGCGTAGCATGATTGAGTAGTTCTGGTTGCTTCTTTCATCGTTTGTACCTTTTGGTTGGGCCCGCCAAACAGGTTCAAGTCGCTGTGTTACTTTGTCTTAGATTTAGTTCATTTCAGTGTTTTGGAATTTGCATACAGAATAGCTTAATGTTTAAAGATTAACTGGTTCAGAGTCGTGTTTAATCGTTCTTCAACATAATTGTTTCCCGCATACTGATATCTTTTACGTTGATGAGTATTGAACGCATGACTGATGCCTGTAGGGTTTAGAACATGAACTAAGTTTGATTAGTTTCTAGTTTTCAATTTGAACATAACTTAGAATTGGAATGAACTTTGCTTTGTTAGATAGTTAGTTACCCTGCTTAGTTAGGATAGTTAGATTGCAGTTAAATTAGAGGAAGCTTCTAGTACCAGTAGGGTAAGTAGGGTGTTTCTCTGTTTTCCTGTAGACAAATTTAGATTCATTTGCAATGTTCAGATTAAATGCATTTTAGGAAATATTTTTTCTGTCATGGCTTGAATAGAAATGGTGATGATAGATGATTAAAAGTAGTGGTGAAATAATCTTGTGAAATCACACTTCTGAATGGAAGTAGAAGCACCAGCATTTAAGCATAGGACTGTTTTTTGTTGATGACTTAAATAGGAAATGCTAAGTTTCAGGATAGTCATTAGGATTCAAGTTCTCTGAGTGAGTTTGTGTTTCCTTCTAAAGATAGTTTTTAAGTAGGGATCAGACTCTTACCCGCACATACAGTGTAGCAGCTCGAAGTTTACTTACCCTGGTTTGACAATTTAGTGTTTCAGGTCATTTAAAATCTTTAATTTAGCAACCTGACACCCCCCTCTCAGTAATCCAACAGAGGATTGAAGTGGTGAAGGCCCAGCTGAATGGACTTAGTTTCCCAGTTTTGATGTGTCGTTACAAAAGTTTGTCACCTATGTACTTATGTTGATTACATTAATAGAAATACTATTTTCTCATCCAATTATATGTCACAAATATTTACATTACTTTCTATGGGCATATTTGTTATACATTTTAATGTTTATATGCTAACTTTCTCTATAATTTCTATATGCTTGTATATCTTGATGGTTGAGGACAAGTTGCAAGTATTAAGATTTTGATAGTGAAATCAACATAGAAAGGAGGTTTGTCGCGCTCCCTCGGCATGGTGAGAAAGAAGAGACCAAGAACCAGAAGCAAGGGTGCAAACGAGCTAGAGGATGAAAAACCAAAAGTGGCAGCATGGAGGGAGCAAGACCAACGAACGAAAGAAAGATGAGAGAGATGCATTGAGTGGAACCATAAACAAAAAAGCAAAAATATTACATGTCCAAACCATTGAAGGTGCCATTAATTCTGAGTTGACAGCACGCAACTCCATTGTACCTGCGCAGGTGATGTTCATCCCCATTGCTAACCAGAACTTGAAATTTCCCATACGGTTCAGGCTCGCACTGAAAGCTTTTGCATTAATGCCGCACATTGGACTAAAGAGTGAGACGAAAGGGTTTGCACGTGGTACAAGTGGGCACCCCATCATCCGGATATATATAGTGTTTTCAGTTTTTTAGTTTAATATATATTTACTAAAAGTTTAACATACTTGCTTCTGTATGTATTTTAACACCGTCATAACTCATATATGTACCATCATTACTATTTTGAACCCAACATACTGCGAAACAGGAAACTGTCCATTGGATTCAAACACTGAGTGTAATTGAGTATCATGTTTCCTCAGCAGAGAACGAAACCTGAGTAGCAATCTATTACAGCAACGCGCATATTGCTGAACCCTTACATCCGTTTCCAAATAAGTCATATCTGCAGACTACCATATCTCATATCAATGCTGTTTCTGAAGGCGCAATTATGGCCTTAGTGCAGAGCCACAGTCTGCAGTACAATGCAAGCCATTTTATATACATATATATGAACGAGTTGCGCATCCCAATAGAGCACTTTCTTGTGCATACTCAACGACATCCCGATTCCCGTCGGGCTTCTTAGATTGCCAAAACGTACAGAGTACTATATGCGCAGTAACCAGTGATGTACTATACAGATGACGTGATTGCTTTTCTCCAGGCATGGAAGAGCTATTGTTTTCATGATATTCTCCACCATCCCATAACCAATTGAAGAACAGAAGGAGTTACACTGATCGATGCGCGACAGCAGAGCAGATATCAGAAGCGCATAGATGCATGCATGTGAAACAAGAAGCCAGACGAATCATGATACTCATGAGATTTTGCCAGTCTGCCTTGCCGGTTTGTTTTCCTTAAAAGAAAACAATATCTGTTGAAGTGCAGGACAGAATACGATAAGATCATGAGCCTGCAATTGCTCAATTGCCCACTGCTGGGGTTGTTTCGGTTTTTGCAGAGGTAGATGAAGGATTCAATGAGTTCAAATGATATTATTGGGAGCAGGTTAATTCTTAAGCAAATAGATCAGTTTTTCATGCAAAAAAAAATGGGCTTGAATCTTGTCAGATTTTTTTGGATAGTCGGACTTCTGCATTGATCAAAGTTCCATGCATTTTTAGAGTTTTGCCCCATACTCAAAAAATCAATCAAAATTTTGGATTGATGGGAAATTCAAAAATCAGCTGTGGGAGAACTTGCTGGGAAAGTAACTCTGGAGGGAAGATTTCTCCCCAGTTAGCCCACTCCATATTATTGACTTCATATTCATTTCCTAGAATATAAATATAAATGGTTAAAATTGAGAAAGTACAGAGATATTTTTACTACACCTATTGACAATGGGCACATTTAATAGGTTTTTAGTTTTTAATACTTTTTCTATGGACGAGATTAAATATGCCTAGAATATTCTTAGTCGTTACAATAAATGAATGGCTTTGATTTCATCCATTAACTTCCGAGCTGTTATAAAGACATCCATTTATATGTTTACTTTTTTACATTTACCTAATAGTGTTTAAAAATTACTATGTTCACTAACTTATTGCCACGTCTACCTGATTAAAAAATATTAAGGTATTAAAGTGGCCACTTTTCTATGCTGGCATCACCAGCGGTCGCCAATCGGAAGTTTAACAGCCGTAAGCCGCCTTTCGACGTTCACCCTGCGAGTTAGCGGCTATGCTAGTTATTAATAAGTTAAATTGTAAGTATTGATTAGATGTGTGGAATTAAGACTAAATATGATTAAAAAGTAAGACTATTAAAAATAATTTTAGCAATGATCACAAGGGATATTAGCTTTCTAGCTATTGGCTATGAGGTAAGACTTAAAAGTGCTTTTGAGTGATTAATAACTTGTTTAAGGAAACATGGATTACCCCTTACAAACTACAAAAGACTTATTTCAAGTGGTGTGTTTTTCTTTGAATCACATTGATGAGTTAGCCTTGTATTCACAAATAAAAACCAATTACTTTTGTCTTCATTATCAATTGACAACTAAGTTATCATAGATTTAACCACTTCTAAAAAAAAATAATATAAAATTTGATACCTTCGTAATTAAATCTCTATAATACAATATAAATTCTTCAAATATCAATTTTGTTTAATCCCTATAATATGAATATAAATTGTTCAAATTGAATAGGTAAGGATTAGATGTATGCCCTAGCTAGGTATGATGTACTCTTTGGTTGGGCTTGCTAGACCATTTTTCCCTAAGGTAGCCCCAACATTTGAAGATTCTATGCTTTGGTTGGTTGGTATTTTTGGGTACTTTGATCCTCTCAAGATTCTAGTGCCATCTAGGATATATGTTGTTGATAATCTTGCTAGAGATGAGATGATGTTCGTTTTTCTTAAATGAAAAAAAAAAAAAATCCAAATATTATAAAAATGAATTTTAAAACTAAAATAAATATTAAAAAATCATGATCAATAAATTAAAAACATTTAAAAAATGGATATAAAAAATTGTAATAAACCTAAACAAAAATGTTCATTGTTTCTTTCCAAAGTACTTTTAATAACTTTATTACTATCACTTTTAGTATTTTTAATAAATTTACTAAAATCAAAGTGAATTTGTAATTTTATTTTCACTAAATTTTAATACATCAATGATATTTTGAAGTATTCTTATTCACTATATACCTACAATAAACCTTGTTTGATCTTACCAGGTGACAATGATAACAATCATCAATAACCATAAAAGTTTATGGATATTAAAGTCTTAGTGAGATCTCAAGAAGTATTTAACATATCTTAGTAGACATGAAACATCATCATGGCCATTCTTATTAGAATCGTTGACACTCTTTCATAAGCATTTACATCTAATATAAAGAGATATATCATTATTAAAATTAATAATTATTATTATATATTTTTAATTTTAAATTTATTAAATATTGAAATGATATACAAATCTTCATGACCATTTTTATTAAATATATATCATTATTAATATTAATAATTATTATTATATATATTTTTTTAATTTTAAATTTATTAAATATTGAAATGATATGCAAATCTCTTCCTAACCATTTTGATTACAATCTTTGTAAACTTTATAAACATTTAAAGTAAAGAAAAATGTATCATCATTATTAATATTAATAATCATTATTATATTTTTTTTTAATTTTTAATTTATTAAATATTTAAATGATATGCAAATCTCTTATGTTTAAAAAATAACATATTTAAATCTAATGTAAAGAAGTATACATCATCATTATTAATATTAATAATTATCATCATATTTTTTTTTAACTTTGAATTTATTAAATATTTAAATGATATACAATTTTTTTATATTTAAAAAATTATACATTTAAATCTAATACAATAAGATAGATATCATCATTATTAATATTAATAATTATCATCAAATTCTTTTTAACTTTGAATTTGTTAAATATTTAAATGATATGCAAATTATTTATGTTTAAAAAATTACAAGTTAATATGAATGTGTACTCTCATATATATGTTTTATATTTAATATTGATTAAATAATAAACAATAATATTTGATATATTTAAGATTTAAATGATAAAAATAAGGATAATGACCAGTTAATATAAATTTGTACTTTCGTATATATGTTTTATATTTAATATTGATTAAATAGTAAACAATAATATCTGATATATTTAAGATTTAAATAATAAAAAATAAGAACAAAGTGTTTAATAAATTTTGATTGTTATATGATTTGTTCTCTATAGTTTTATTTATATATAAATATTTGTAAATAATTATTATTTATGAAAGTATATTTTCATAAATTCTTTATAATATTGTTTCAGATTTTTGAATATAAACATTATTGTTTCAACTATTTTTGATGATGGATGAAGTTACAATTTTATATATAAATATTTGTAAATAATTATTATTTATGAAAGTATATTTTCATAAATTCTTTATAATATTGTTTCAGATTTTTGAATATAAACATTATTGTTTCAACTATTTTTGATGATGGATGAAGTTACCATTGAAAATTGAAAATGTTAGAGGTTTTAAAAACTCTTTACAAAATTTATATCCAAAAATATAAAACACTTTAATTATTATTTAATCAATATTAAATATATATTACTTTATTTATTTATTTTTATAATAATATTACTCTATTCTTATTCTTGTCTAAAAATATTATAATAAGAAAATGTATGTTGAAAAAAAAACATTTTTCATACTAAATTATATAATACATTTTATTAGTCCTTGTTATGGGACTATAGCAATGAGTTTGTTTTTGATATGACATTAATTTGTTTTTTACCATAAATTTGTGTATGCAATGTAATGTTTAACATAGGAAAATAAATATATATTTTTTGATATAATAAAAATATTTGTGTTTCTCATTTCTAATTGATTGATAGAATTAAAGTGTTATTGCTCTCTTCACGTCTTTCAATATATAGAATTAATTACATAATCAATGAATTTCACCAATCACCACATCAAAATACAAAAAGTTGTACTATGTATTTATTATTTGATATATTATTTATTGTTATATTTATGTTATATTTATTATTTAATATATTATTTACATTATATTTATTATGTAATATAATAAATATTATATAAAAATATATTTGATTAAATTTGAAAGGTTTATTTTCAAAAAGAAAAATTGAATAATTTTAAAATGCAATTTGCATTTGGCTAGCTTAATTTAATTGAAAGGAAATTTAGGTTAATCCCAAAACTATACAACATCCACATTAAAGTAAAAATGTAGTCGTAGATTCTAGCCAATACTGCATATGACAAATCTATAAACTAAGTGTCATGGAGTCCATTCCTTGTGAGTCTATGTCTAATTCCAATATTTCTCACATTATAGTTATCAGTGTTAATTATAAGGTGTCCTATCATCTTCATTTCCAAATCTACTTAACAGGAACTAAGCTGCCATGCACCCCTTGTTTTAAAGTTAAAAAATGAATATACAAAATAAAAAAATTAGTTGATAAGTTCTAAATTAAATTTTCATGTGATTTCAATATAATTACGATCAATTTAATACAACTCCCTAATGTAATTATGATTTATTTAATACAACTCCCTACCCTGATAGACTTTTATGGACAGATTGCTTATTATCAGATGATTGAGTGATTTACCCTTTAAATATAGTTATAAATTTACAATAATCATTAACATTCTTATTATAAATTTATAATTATAATCAATATTCTTCTTTTAAACTATGAAAATGAATAAATGAGTTATTAAATCGTCAAATTTCACTTTGGTTTTGAAATTCCTTCCCTACTAGTACTTGTGATAATGTGGTTGATTAAGTCCTTTTAAATTACCCTTTTCTATTAATATTTTAACATTTGTTGCTGTAATGAGAAGTCTTTTAGATTTCATGATAATGTAGGCCCATTGTTAGTGGTATGTTTCTTGTTCTAATGTAGTCATTTACATCGATGAGATTGCGTGCAAGTTTCAAATGTATATGAAATTAAGTGTATGTTTAATGTAATTTTAATTAATTTATATTTATTTTAAATTTAAATTTATTAAATGTATATAAAATTGAGTGTACGTTTAATGTAATTTTAATTAATTTATATTTATTTTAAATTTAAATTTATTATGTAGAAGGATAAAAAATTGGAAATTGTAAAGAGATTAAAAAGAAATTTAGATATTCAAGTTAAAATGAATTTTTGTTAATTCATTTATTATTATTATTATAATATTTTTTATTTTACTTTTATAATAAAAAGATTTGAACTTGTAATTTTTTAGGAGGAAACACGTGTTCTTAACCATGACCTACTCAATATATATATATATATGTGTGTGTGTGTGTGTTTAAAGTTAAGATGAATCTTTGTCAAGTCATTTTATTATTATTGTTATTATTATATTCTTTATTTTACTTTAAAAAAAAAGGATTTGAACTTGTGACTTTTTAGGAGGAAACACATGTTCTTAACCATTAGGTCCACTCAAGGTATATATATATATACCTTATTGGATTTAATAATGATGACCTTAGTCTTATTAGTATTAATAGTCATACCCATATTGGAGCAAAAATCCTTAAGGATTCTTAGTTGGTTTTCAAGATCCCTTATGATACCATCATATATGACAACAACAACTTGGAGGAAGTGACTTCATACAAATATCTTGGAATCGATATTCACCACAAGCTCAATTGGAATTATATCATTGAGAAAATGATTATTGGGGGATGGAAAGCTTATTATGGGCTTGAAAATAATTGTAAATCAACTGATCTTTGGAGTAGGGATAAGAAGAAACTCCTCTTTGAGACTCTTGTTACACTTGTTATTCTTTATGGATGTGAATTTTGGGGTTGTAGTGTCTCTCGTGAATCTTGGAGAAAGATAGAGGAAATACAACAACATTTTATAACCTATAATCTCAAAATTAAAGGAAATACGCCCTATCCCATCCTCCTCTTAGAAACAAGTCTCTCCCCCATTGAGAGCATGGCTATGACTAGATACCTAATGTATAAGATAAATTTAAACAACATGGAAGTCAAGAGGCTTGTTACGAGGAAAATCTCTCTATGGCTAGGGTAAACCACAACGGACGTAAATGACTACATAAATCAACTCTATTCCAAACATATGCTATACAAACCAATATGCAAGCAAGATAAGAAAGAGGCCTACCTCGTCCAGATGTTCAATGAAGTCCGTTGCACTTGAACTCAAAGCTATATACCTACAACTAGTTCTCAACAAACAAGCAAAGCAAGCATATGGTGATAATGTAAAAGGTTAGCACATTAGATAGCATAATCCATTAATAAACATAACAAATATGCCCATGGATAATAACTCATATATTTGCAAGATATCAATTGGATAGGAAAGGAGTATTTCTATTAATAAATGATCAACAAAAGTGAAAATATTATAGGCTTCCGTGTCGGCACGGTTCGGAACCGAGAAACTAAGTTCCTTCTAGCTGGGCCTCCACCACTTCAATCCTCCACCAAAGGCAAGCTCATAGAAGGGAGACAATGGGGTTCACCATCAATAAGGGAAGAGCTTGGGGGATGAACACTGTGTTCATACTTAAAGGACAAAGGGATGTAGACTCAGTATGAAGTAATAATTTCTCCAGAGTAACTTTGCTCTCAAAGTTGAATTCTTTTATTTTTCCATAGCTCAGAATTGGCCCATTTATAGCCTTCAAAATGGAACTGAATGGGCGAGTTAGAACGTTTCCAGTATATGGAAGGCCAAGGATCAAAGATCTCATGTCGTGACATGGAAACATGACATTTAATTTTCATTTTCTGGCACAAATCCCATTGTACGTGGGTTGTAGTGGAGTACTATATGCTTGTTGTATAGTGTGCAAGATGCGTACAAGTGAAAAAAATTGTATTTTTGTCTCTGGATTTTAGTAACAAGGAAGATAAGTCTGCATAGGGAAATGGAATAAGGCCCTCTCTGCAAGATTGCATAGGGTGAGGAAAATCTTGCTCTAACAGATTCCCCCTAATGTGTGAGGTCAGATGAGTATCTGTGATGGCCGAAATACATTATAAATAACCCAGAAGTGGAGTGGTAGGGGACCAAATGGACGAACTCGTTGCTCATTACATTATGCACTAACTTTGCATACATGGCTTCCAATAAAATTACATTGCATACCCATATGAAAAATATACCAAACAAGTGTATGTGGCCATGAATAGGCAAATGCAAATGCAGTTACATGCCAATAGTTGTCATAGTCACGAACAAGACCCAGTAGAACCAGTCTCAAAAACCAATTTGGAGATATTTGTATACCACAAAGTGCAATCTGATCTCTCATGATCACTGAAATCATATAGGTACCGATCCAATGAAAATGAAGCAACAACTCAGGAAAGTTTCGGCCACATAATGATGTCTTCAAGTCTTCTACACAATCCGCCAAGGGTGCAAGTCTACATCATGTGAATAAAGGAGTTGATGTCGAACACAATGAGACATTGTTTGATTATCAGTCATTGATGTATATCATTAGCAAACGTGAGACAACCTACCGATAATTAAAGTAGGTATCAAGGCACTGAGTACATTCTTTCAAATGTGAATAGAGGAGTCAGTGTCGAACACCTGAAGAATCCATCGATCAGGAGACATTGATGTATTCCCAACTGTCAATGGCGAGAGATCCTGCCACTGATGACTGTAAGCCTCAAGGTACTTATAAGACTCTAGGTATCGTTTCCAGAATAAATGAGCTGAAGTCGATGGAAAGAGACCCGTTGAAAGGAGAGAATTAAGGCATCTCTCATCAGTCAACACAAGGTACAAAGCAGGAGCTTAATGATTTGGTGGAAATCGGATGAAGAACATGTTCACGAACCAACGACCCTATGCATCTTTCGCGTGTGCCAAGTGAAAGCGATACACGGAAAAGACCCTCTTAATAGCAGCCAATGATGAAAATTGCTGACAAAGGCGAGGAAAACACCAATAAGGCTAATGACATCCAAGACACTGCATGAATCCCAATGTGTGAATAGATGTCTTGCCATCGAACACAAGGGAAACCACCCAGTCAATGACCAATGATGAAATGTCGATTGTTGGGTTCAAGGTTACCTACCAATGATGAAAGTAGGGCCAGGGTGCATGATAGGACTACAATATCATGTGATTCTAAGACAAACTGAGGGTATGGCCGACATGCAAAGTCAAAAGTTCTGAGAAGTGGTCGACATAGGTTGAAAGAATTCCTTTGAAAAAGAGTATGAGACATATGGAGGACTCCAACAACATAGACCAATGATGAAACCATGAGATGCAGGAGGCATCAATGAAATTCTCTATAGGGCCTGGAAGAATAACCAATCGGTAGAGAAGACTCTATAACGAGCTCAACTTCCTAAGGCCATGCTAATCCCAAAATTATGATGATGAAATAACTTTGTGCTTTGTTCAAAGGTGACACAGCTGCTGCCAACATAAGATAATACTCTCGTCCCACCCATCTTTTTTTTGTTTTTTCATAGACAAATGAATGTTATGATATAGAGGTGGAAACGAGTGTCGCAAGTAAGCAAAACTAGTTCCAATAGTGGAACGTACCTATGATCAATGTAGGGAAATGCATTGGGGATATGGACACTCGGGGGTATGTTCCCTCCTAGGTATAGAATTCCAAATTGCGAAGGATATAAACAAGTCTCTGCTTGGTTGTGGATGCAAAAATGCTAAGGCAAACGGTTTATAATGCAAAGCGAGAATCGACTATAGGCTAAATACTGTAAGCAAGGGCATGAGATGCAATAACAACTTAACGCAAAAAATTATCATTTTTTATGTCTTTTAGTCTACTTGGTGTGAAAAAGGGATAAACTTGTGCCAAATAGACATCTTTTCAAAACCAATTTACGAGTGTGAAAAAGAAAAGTTCACTTGACAATATTTTCACTTTTTGATAACGAGTTGGAAAAGGGATGAACTAAGACTCATGACCTTTCAAGTCCAATTTAATGAGTGTGAAAGGGACAAATCACTCGTCAATATTTTCACTTTTTAAAGACGAGTTGGAAAAGAGCTTTAAATAAAAATCGTTTGGGATTCCTTGGGGAATAAGGTCGCATGTTTATGAGTGAGAAATGAGTCTCAACATCAAGTCAAGTATGAGCTATGAGGGACTCTCGGTCCTATGAAAAAATCTCTGCATGGGCACCATATGCAGTAGGGGATCTAACTAGGGCACCCATGTTCGATAAGTCTCTACCATTTGATTACGACACTACTTTATAACAGATGGAAGGTTATGTGTTGCAACAACTGGGTTCGTACCTAAGGCATAAAGAGTGACAATTATAGGATAATGTGAAAATTAATAATGGAGTGGGTACCTATCCTATATGTTGGGTCATGAAAATACCTGCCTATGGTGAGGAATGACCCACATAACGTTGAAATCATCAAGAATCCTAGGTTAAAACTGCAAAAACCAACTCGATCCACCTTTGTATTAGTCCATTAGGTGAAAACATGACTTAAAACTATAGAAAGTGGGTAAAAATAATTTATAAATAGTAACAAAATAAAAAATTACTATACCATTTTGATTTTTTACCCAACTAGTGCAAATTGGACCAAAATACATCTAAGATTCGAACGACGATTGCGGGAGCATCAGGCAATGAAATCACAAACCGTCTGGATTAGGTAATTCTTGTTCTCTTCCTCTTCAATTTCAATGGATTAAATTTTTTAATTAGGTTCTAAAGTTTTAGTTATTGAGGGCGCAAAATGTGATTTTTGGTGTATGCGGGATGACTTCAATCAGGTTGCGTATACGACGAGATATACGCTCCTGTGTAAACTATAGGGAGTGTATATCAAGCCCTACATGCGACTGCAATTGAAGTAGGTTGCGTACAAGAACGTAAACAAATTTTTTAAAGGGTTCTAACTCAATTTTTTATTTGTCCTTGGCAGGATGGTTCTTGAATGGAGAGAGAGAGAGCACGAGGAGGTTGATGCTGCTATAGATAGAGATCCGAGGGCCCAAATGGACTTAAAGCAATGTGGCTTGTATACATTTTGGGCACTCAAAGGAATGAGAGCCCAATTGAGGTTGTTCAAGATGCTTGTGGATTATTGGGACCTTGAGAGTGAGAGCTTGAATCTCGATGGGAAACCATTGAGAATTAAAGTAGAGGACATTTACTTTTTGACTGGTCTATCATGATGGGGAGAGGTTGTAAACCTCAAATCATGGGGAGCAGGGAGCGGGATGAAGATATAGGAATATATCGACGCTCACTGTGTAGCAGGGACTGCTAAGGTGGGGAGTCAACTCCCTATCCGGGCAATAAATGATCTCAGTATGAAGATTATTGTCCTAGTATTGACCGGGATCACAGGTTCGGTCTCGTTGCACTAGGCATTGAGGCCGCTCATGTTCTATGTAGTGCAATGTATGAGACCCATAGTATATGACTGGTGTACCTCACTACTGGAAAATATGAAGAGCCAGTTGGCAGAGTGCAAACAAAGAAGTAAGAGAAATTTTTGGTTTTCCTCTATCCTATGCAGTTTCTTTTTCGAGCAGGTTCCAAGTTTGGGACCTGTAGTCAAGATTCTTCTTAGAGGACCTCGCGATCCAGCCATGGCATGATCGACCGAGGTAATGAGGTGGCAGGGGGGAAGGTAGGGTTCTAACACCCTACAACGAGGATTTGTTCTACTAGTGGAAGCGATAGGTCATCGCTCTGGATGACTATCCCTATGAGGGGATCAACTTTAGAGGAGATCCATACATGCCACTCCCACCAGGGATCGCCTACGGTGACATAGGTATGTCAAGTGTTTTTACATATTTCATTTTTTTGTATTTTTGTATAATAGAACAAAAATATTTTTGGATGGTGCTTAAGTATTGACTAGACATTTGTGCAACACAGACATGGGTCCGTGACGACTAGAAGGCTTCCCTCTACATCGACAGAGGAAATGGGGAGACAAGGCAGTGGGAGGAGAATCCAAGAGGGTCCTAAAAAATGTGCAGGGCAACCTGTCGCGTTTGACTCACAAGATACCCATGGTTTAGGTAGAGGATCTGCCTGAAGCCATGCAATGATAAGTGGTTGGTGTACCCAGGGCATGGGTACGACTCTTTCAATGTCTCACAAATGCCATGGTTTTCTACCATGAAACACATCCGGCGCCACAGGCATAGATGTCATGGGATATTGTAATACCGACTGTATATGTGTATTGAGGGTATTAGCCCCAATTTTGTACTATAAACACCATATTTTTTGAAATATATAAAAAGGGATCTCCGGCTTTACTTATATTTTACAATGTGTACATTGATGAGATGTTTTATTTTCTTTAATTATGTGACAAATGCCAAGCTAAAATGAAATTATCATGAGCATCGGATACATGATTAGAACTCCTAGGAATATGATAATATGTAATAAAATCAAGTTGTTGTTCTAAAAGATGTACCCATAGGAATCATCAGAGTAAAGTAGGATCATGCATGTGGTAACTATCGTTCAACTTACATACTACTAACTGGGAATCCAGGCGAACTTCTAAACATCGAATACCATGTGATATAGCATTGCGTAAAATTTCTATAACGATGCTATATTCAACCACATTGTTCATGGATGGCCCTAGGCATACACCACCTGAAGATACTAGTAGACCCTCAGGTGAGTAAACCACCCAAGCGGTGGAAGCCAAGTTCTGTGTATGACGACTACCTCCGTCTGGGAATCCTAGGTAAACCGAAGACTCCGTTGACATCTGCCAACAAAGGGAAAACTCGATAAGCAAGCTGAAGACAGAAATAAAGGAGGAAATATATACACACTGAATTGAATTAGTATACAAAGAGTTTCTCCTAAGCCTGGGGCTCAAGCATAGTATCTTTTCAAGTAGAGCCCATTTCTAGGCTCGACCAACTTATTCCCTTCATAATCTTCTAACTCATAGGCTCCTTTTTCTAAAACATGTTGCATGATGTAAGGACCGTGCCACATGGGTTTAAACTTGCTTGCCCCCAATGGTTCTTTGGCTTGATCATAAAAGAGGACCAAGTCACCCTTAGCGTACAACTGAGGACAAAAAGACTTATCATATTGGACCTTGACACATCTTTTGTTCACCTCAATAGCCGTAAAGGCCTCTCGACACTGCTCATCCAGATTCTCTAGGTGTACAAGACATCGCTCGAGATCGAAAGTTTCAGGTAGGAGTGTGACTGCCAACTTAAGAGAAGGGATTTCACATTCAATAGGTAAAATCGACTCCACACTGTGTACTAATTGGAAAGGGGAAAATCCGGTGGCAGTCTTGACCAAAGTTTGGTATGCCTAGAGTGCAGGATATAACATGATATGCCAGTCAGATTAACTCTGAATGACAATTTTTTGCAAAATGGTCTTGAGAGACTTGTTGATGACCTCTACTTGTCCATTTTTCTAGGGGTAATAAGGAGAATAATGACCATGTCTAAACCCCATTTTAGCTGCTAGTTCTTCCATCATCTTGTTCTGAAAGTGACTACCATGATCAGTGACAATCTCACTCGGGATACTGAATCAGATGATAATATGATTGAATACAAAGAAGGCGACAGTCTTCCCATTGAATTTCACTATAGGCATGGCTTCAACCCACTTAGTAAAGTAGTAGACAACCATGATAATGTGCTGATGCCCCCCAACCGAAGTTGGGTTTCAATCTACGAATTCCACCCCCCACTTGGTGAAGGGATCGACGATAATGATTGGGTGAAGAGGGGTTGCATGCGAGCACATTTTCTGAGTGAACACATGGTAGGGGTGACACTTCTTAACCACTTCAATACAATATTTAAATATAGTAGGCCAAAAATAACCAACTCACAAAATTTTTTGGGTTGTTGCAAGCCAGGATAGATGACCACCATAAGCCCCACTGTGGAAATCGTTCAGAACAGACTCAGATTCTCCATGAGTTAAACAATGATGAAAGATATCATCTATTCCTCAGCGATACAAAGTGTCATCGAGGATAGTATATTTCTTATCTTGGTAACTTACACGTCGTCGATCATCTCATGAGAGATGTTGAGGGAAATTTAAGGTCTGAAGATAGAGAACAATGTCTCCACACCAGGGGTCAGATGATGAGACAAGAACAATGTGTTCATCCACAAATGAATCAACATGGATAACGTCCTCATATAATCATGGAAAATAGGATATTAACTCTACAAAGACTAGGGATTTCTTGGATTTAGTGGAAGTGAAATCGAGATCAAAATCTTGTAAAATGACAATCCATTTATTATATTTTCCACCTATGATATGCCTGGTGAGGATGTATTGAAATGGATTGACATCAACAACCATAGTAGTCTTGCAAAGTAATATATAATGACACAAACGTTGGACTGTGTGGACGACAGTGAAAGCTATCTTTGCTATGTGAGAATAATTAAGTTCAGGACCGACTAAAGTTTGACTAAGATAGTATACGACGTGCTCATGAAGCTCGTCATCCTCCTAAACCAGAACCATACCAATCGTATCCTTAGAAACGATGATATAAATCAAGTAATCTCTATTGTAGTTAGGAGGCTTCAACAAAGGCACCGATACCAAGGATTTCTTCTAGGCATCGAAGGAATCTTAGGCTTGCTCATCCCAGATAAAAGGGGTGTACTTCTTCAAAAGATGCATGAAACCCTTAGTGATAGTAGCATAGTTCGTTATAAACCGACGAAGAAAGTTATCTTTCCCCTATAAACCTTGAAGTTGTCTAATTGTGCATGGGGGAGGTAACCAAAGTATTGCCTCAACCTTTAGTGGATCCACCATGATCCCATTCTTGAAAACTAGAAAACCCAAAAGATGACCAGACTTAACACAAAAGATTCACTTGTGAGGGTTCAACCAGATTCTATAGTAACAACATATTTCAAAAGCAAGTCGAAGGTGTATAACATGATCCACTCTCTCGTGAGAGTGAGAAACAATATCATCAAGGTAAGCTTCGACTATGTGCTTAAGATCGTAAAAGGCAAAAGTCATGGAACGTTGAAAGGTTACTCTGGTGTTTTTAAGGCTGAAAGGAATTTTACGGTATGAAAAAGTACCCCAAGGATAGATAAATGTCGTCTTGTGTTGATCCTTAGTTTTGATTTGAATCTGGTTGTATCCCGAAAATCTGTCCATAAAAGAAAATACTTCTCTTCCTGCACACTCATCGAGAATTTGATCGATGAAAGGTGTGGGAAAGTTGTCTTTAGGACAGGCCTTGTTCAGGTCACAAAATTTCTATACATACATGGATGATTCCTTGCTTCTTGTCCATAAGAATGGGGTTGGATACCCATTCGGTCAAGGGAACTGGGTAGATGAAGCCAACATTAAGTATCTTCTCCACCTCTGCCTTAATAGAAGGGGCCTTCCGAGGGTTTACAAATCTAAGATGTTGTTGAACAGGTTTAGCATCCATATAAGTTCTAATCTCATGGTCGACAATACGAGGGTCATGTTGGATTACTGAGAGGTGGGGTGAATCAGTAATAGCGTAATTATAATCCTTTTTCTTCAAATGTTATATCAATGTAAAATTATTATCCAATAATGAGTAGTAAGAAATAAACAATCACACACATACACAATACACTAGTGTTTTACATGGAAACCCAATGCTTTTTCTTATATGTCTAAAAATAAACAGAATGCTTTTTCTAAAATGTCTAAAAATAAATAGAATGCTTTTTCTTATATGTCTTGAAGAATTACATTCATTGGAAGCACCAACTTCCTTTGTGTTGGCGTCAAAAGTCACCCCTAGATTGTAGCAGGAGCAGAGCCCGACGCCCATCAGTTTATGTCACAATTTGTTTATACAAAGGGGTGATCGAATGGAAGTTAACTCAAAACAATGTTGTTCTAACTCCGAAACTAGGCTGGACATGCATGGGCAAGTGAGGTCTTAGATGAAATTCAGACAGTGAGTTATAGTAAGGGTGAATAAGGGGGAAGACTTGTATGAGAGAAATGCAAAGGTCTTTTGTAAACATTAGGCTTCTAGTAGACTGTAGGAGAAAACATCTAAAGGCAAGATATTCTTACATTCAAATGTAGAAAACTGGGGAATACAACAATGTAACGACAAATCCTTTATCGTAACGTAATTGCAATAATTCATGTGAATCAATCAATCATGAACTCCCTCGTTATGAGATGAAAACTAGATGGGGTAAGAAAACTGTCTGTTGTTAAAGAAGAAATCTTACATATAGATGCATAACCAAAGAACTAGAGTGTGTGTTAAAAATTTACAATCGGGAGCTTCGCTCTACCATCGATCCCCTCAAAAATATATAAAAAAAAGTGTATATACTCCTAAACATTTGCCCATCAGAGGCCTCCTAGACTTTTGGGATGAGGCGTCCCTTCAATCAAATCTGGCCTGCACTCCTCTGTCATATGCCACCTTAATTCTGCATGGCTCGCACCAGGGGGTAGCTAACCTCCTTAAATGTGGAATTAGCATGCACAGGATTCCCTGGTGAGTCGAGGACTCGGCATGGCTTCTGTGAAAAGAATCAGTACAGGGGACCATCTCGGGTAGACTTCCCGTCGGGACATCCAAACCTTGCAATTAACAAGTGAGGTGAGGTTTCAAGCACCCTCTCTCTTCTTCATTTACTCCGAGCAGGTATCAGAGTTGAGATCAAGTTGAACTGGTACCTGGAGAACACGATGATCCCTTCTGTATCTATACTCGGCGTTTTGTCCCTTTGCACAACTCTTACTATCGCCTCCAAGCGAATTCAGGCTGTGACCTTGTGCCTATCTTTAAAGGCGCTTTCGATGTTTGGGGTTCATGGATAGGAAGGAGAAGATCTTTCCTTTTCGAAGTTGCGATGGGTGAAATGTTGAGAGGGCCTAATGGGTGCCATGTGCCCCTCTCTGATCTGACGGTCCTTAACTAATTCGACAATACTGTGGGCCCGGGTCCAGGACGTCTTCGGCGCTTTGCATCTCGGGGATATGAAAGAGCTGCTCCTTGCGCTTCAAAGTCGTGATGGGCGAAAAAGTAGAGGGCCTAATCGCACACCATGTGCCCCTCTAGGATGAATGGCTAAGATCACTCTCGGCTCTTTGGGACCCGTCTTGCCAAATGATAAACCTAAGCACCCCTCCTTCACGCCTGCTCCTTTGTGACCAGGCGCCAAAACCATGGGCCCGATTCTGGGTGCTTTCGACACTTCAGGGTTTGGGGTTCCGAAATGTGAGAAGATGAGGGACTTTTACCCTTCGAACTCCTGAATGCCTATATGCCGACATGACTAGATCTTGCGCCACGCGTCACTGGATCGGACAACCCAGATTTTGTCTTGAAATATAGGTGCTTTCTCTGACGCTATACTTCAGGTAACTTGGTAGCCCTGAGATCCCAGTTACCATCGATCAACTTTATAGATGGGTCTCGGCCGCTTGACAACAAACTCCGCCCGCTCGCTTGAATTGTACCCTGAAAACATATTCTTCTGTGTTGCACTTGGGCACTTCTCATGCAACCTGCAGACCTGGGTACTTTTGTGCCCGATGAAAAAATGTGTTATTAACATTAGGCTCCATGGGGGATAGAGTCGTCCCTGTGATGCCCTAAGAAATCATTTACAACTTCAGTGCCTTGCTATCGGGCTATGGAGTCATTTACTAAGCCGAAAATAATATGAAATAAAATGAACAAAGAACCAAAAGGACAACATTTACAAACAAAGGAGCCGTTTAATGCTCAAACAAAACATTTCTTCAGAAAATGCCCATTTACTGGGCTGCTGAAAACCTCTTCACCCTCCAAATCCTACAACATGTATGTGTTGTTTGAGAAAACCTCAGAGATTTTGAAAGGCCCAATCCATAGGGCATCAAAATTGTCGTGTTTTCCCTTGTCTTTCATGGGTGCATCCCACTTAAGCAACAAATCCCCAATCTCAAACTCTTTCTTCTTGACTTTCCTGTCAAAAGCCAGTTTGACTTTCTGCTGATGGTCTTGAATTTTGTCCATTACCTGCTCTCTGGCCTACTGGACCTCTACCAGTTGATGAACTCTTATGATCATGTCATTAGGCTCTTCTCGATGATCCTAGAAGAACTTTTCTACAAGAATGGCTAGCTAAGAAGGGAAAAAAACTTATTCTCCATAAACTAATTGGAAAGGAGAGACGCCTATAGATCTCTTTGTGGTCACTCGATCGGCCCATAGAGCGAATTTCAACTTTGAATCCCAGGCCCTTTTGTTGTCCTCCAATAGTCTTTTGATGATCCTTATTAGGCTTTTGTTGGAGGATTCTACTAAACCATTGCCCTGGGGATAGTATGGGGTGGAGTGAATCAGTTTGATCCCAAATTGCTCACAGAACTTGGCTAACGGCTCAGCCTTGAATGAGGCTGCGTTATCAGTAACAATCTTTCTTGGGTAGCCAAATCTTGTGATGAGGTCTTCCAGGAATCCAATAATTACATTGTGGGAAGCACTTCTGGTGGGGATGGCTACGATCCATTTAGTAAAGAACTCTGTAGCAGTCAGGATCCATCTGTGTTGCCCACTGGAAGCAGGGTGGATTTCTCCAATAAAATCTAGGCCCCATTGCTGGAAAGGTCCCAAAACAACTATAGGCTTCAAAGGCAGAGATTTGAGCTGTTGCTTTCCTGAAAAACTTTGGCATGGGATGTAGGCTCTAACTTCTCTACAGACGTCAGTGAACAAGGTGGGCCAGTAGTACCCAGCCCTGAGAATTTTGTGAGATGTGGTCTTCTAGAAATGGTGCCCTCCACATAGGCCACTGTGAAATTCAACCATGATCCTGTCAGCCTCTTACGGGTTCATGCATTTTAAAAGCACCCCCAGGGGGTCTTTCCAGTACAAATATTGATCGACAAGGTAGTACCTGACTACTTTGAGCTTCAGAGCTCTTGCCTTGTTTCTTTGCAGGCCATCTGGAGGTCACAATTCCTGCAGAAAATATATGACATCCTTATACCAAGGACGTTGGGCCAACAGAGGTTCTGTTTGAGGATCTACATCAGTCAGCTGATTCTATTGATTTTCTGAACCTTCATTGATGAAATCTACCCCCAAGGCTCTGCAATTTTCTTCAACCAACAACTTGGCTAAACCTTGACCTTTAATCAATTTGGTAGGCCTTATCTCCAAGTCAAACTCCAGGATCTTGGCTATCCACTTACTCCTCCTCCTGTCTATGTCGGGCTGTACAAGGATGTCCTTCACAGAGGTTGAAGGAACGTATGCGGTCAATTTTGAGTGTAGGACATAGACTCTGAAAGCTTTGAGAGGTTTCACTAAGGCATAGGCCTATTTCTCTATGATTTCATACCTAATCTCTGCATCTCTTAATGCCTTTCTGAATAAGGCAATGGATTTCTCTCTCCCTTCCTCATTTTCCTGCAACAAGACCGCTGCTACTGTATCAAAAGAAGCAAAAGAGAAAATTAGGAACTCTTTGGAATAGTCAGGACTGATCAGCACAGGTGCCTCAGTCAATGCCCTTTTTATTTGGATAAAATATTCCCTGTGTTCAACAGTCCATTTCACTTCATTTCCCTTCCTGAGCATGGTTGTGATGTGTTTCACTAGCTCAACGAAATTTGAGACGAATCTCCTCAAAAAATTAATCTTCCCCCAAAAGGCTTGAACTTCCTTCTTAGATCTAGGAAGTGACAGGGTTTGAATTGCCTCTACCCTGCTAGGATCAATCCTCACTCCCTTTGCTGATACTATATGGCCTAATAGCTTCCCTTCTTTCATAGCAAACAAAGATTTCTTGGGATTTAGGGAAAGGCCAAACCTTCGACACTTCAAGAAAACTTTTCTCGAGTGACAACAATGATCTTTATCTGACCTCGAGAAGACTGTGATGTCATATAGATAGATTACCACAAATTGATCTTTCTCCCCCATGAAGACTATGTCCATGGCTCGCTGAAATGTTTCTCCTGCATTCATCAACCCAAAAGGAATTTTGGCATACATGAATGTGCCCCAAGGAGTGGTGAAGGTCGTTTTCTCTCTGTCCTTAGGCATGATTGATATATGATTATAACCAGAAAATCTGTCGATCATGGAAATCCTAGATGCATCGGTTACCCTCTGCAATATGTTCCATGTTTGGTAGGGGATAATTGTCCTTCTTTGAGCTCCTGTTCAGGTTCCTGAAATCGACACAAAGCCTGATTTTTCCACTTTTCTTCCTCACCGGGACCAAATTGGCCACCCATTTAGAATATCTCAAGGGGACAATGATTTGGGCATCTAACAACTTCTTCACTTCTCTCTCCATGACAGGCAACAACATGGGATTTATCTGTCTCAGCTTCTGTCTGAATGGCCTAGCCTCTTCGTTCAGTGGGATCTTGTGCTCAATGATAGATGTGTCATAAGTCTTGAGGTCTTCATAGGTCCACCCAAACACATCAATGAATTCCTTTAATAACTCAGTATATTCCGCCCTCTGTTCATTGGTCAGGTTGCTTGATAATTTGACAAACTTGGGATCCTCCTTTGTGCCAATGTTACACTCAGTTGTGTCGGCACCTTCATTTGAAACCTTACCCTTTACTGCCACATCATTCCCATCGAACAATCTTTCTAAAGGGACTAGTCCCCTGGGAATGTGATTGCTAGGCAACTAAATAATCTGGTGATTAGCAATTTCATTTAAAAACACATCAGGGTGAGGGTCACCTTCCAGGTCAGGATCCTGATCAATGTGCAACGCAGAAAATTCATCAACAGATTGGAGAAATTTTTCGATTTCTAGATCATCTTCGAATACCTTCCAATGCTTGACACTGTCCGGTACAGAGGGCCTATATTTTATTTCAACATCGTACTTGACCATAGGCGGCAGAGGAACTTTTAGCAAACTAGCTGAGACAGCTAGAGAATCAGCTGAAGTATTTTCCCCCCTTGGAATGAAAGAAATGTTAAAGGCCAAGAATAAATTATCAATCAGGTCCCATACCTCATTTCTGTAATTTATGAGCTGGGGATTATTAGCACGATAAGCATTTATGACTTGCTGGATAATCAACTCAACATCTCCAAATATTTCTATCTCTTTAATTCCCATTTCTTTTGCAGCCCTCATACCCAGAACAAGAGCTTCATACTTTGCCACATTGTTGGTGGTTTCAAATTACAGCTTGTATGACAGGGATATGGTCTCTTGAGAAGGTGATATGAACACTATTCCGGCGCCAATGCCTTCGCTAGAAGAAGCTCCATCGAAAAACATCTTCCAGACATAGATGGTTGGAGGGGGAATTAGATAATTAAGACTGGGCTGCTTTCTGACTTGGAAAGAGTCTTTAGGAGCATCAGTGAGATGCAATAAACTAGACCCCAGTTCAGTGTCAAGTGCGAAGATAGGATGGTTGGTGGGTTTTTCTTCGTCACTAACAATGTAGGCCAGCTGAGCTTCCCTATATAACCTCCTTTGTTCCCCTCCAAAAACTGGAATGATAGCATACGTGAGATCCATCTGTAATGTTCCTCCAAGATTTTTAATCCAAGATCTCGATAACAGCATGCTGAATTTGGGGGGGACATCAGCGACCGCAATATCCATGACCACACTCTTTATGGGCAGCTGAAACAGAGAAACCACTAGGTCTGTGATGACTCCTAGACACTGCACTCTCCTTGAATCGAAAGAGTACAAATCATGATAAGTTTTTGTCACCTCCAGTCCCAATTCTTTCATTACTATTTTGGGCATAAGGTTATGGGAAGCTCCTGAATCCATGAGGTAGTTATGCAACACTTTATTATGTATGTTCAGGAATGTGTAGAAAGGGGGGGATGAATCATCTCTATCTTCTACCATGGGCCCTAGGACAAGTGTTGGCTTTTCATCTTGGAGATTTATTGAGTCAGTGGAAGGCTGGGGGGGCTCAGATTGTAGCATCTTGGAGAGGGACCTTTTGAAATCTTCATTTTTAACTAGTTTGGATAGGGGTACAGGGATTCTAATCTTCTGAATCTCATGCTCAAAATTGAAGGAGGTTATAGGCTTAGGAGATTCCCTTACCTTAGAGACAGGTTCCTTGGCTTCTAGCGAAGCATTCTGAGTTTTCTTTTCTTTAGTAGTGGTTGATGTAGCCTTAGTAGGTCTTTCTTCTATGAGGAGCTGATCCTGGCTATCAAAATTCCCTTCTTTCTTTCTTGACCTGAGATTGTATCTGTTAGGAGTGTTGTTGGCTTTTTCCCCTCTACTCAACTCGTTGATTTGAGTGTTAATAAGGGATTCTTCATATGTCGATTGAGTCAAATGAGGGAATGGGGAAGTGTCCTCGATGCAGTGGATCTCAGGGTCGAGTTCATCCACCCCCTCCCCTTCCTCATGAGAAACTAGGTTGTTCTGGAGAGGGGTTTGAATCCTCTGATCATCCCTATCTCTGCTCCTTTGTTCTCTTGGGAAATCCCATGGCACATTGTTATTAGGCTTCCTGAAACCTCTGCTATCTGTATTTTGGGGATTTTTGTAGATGGGCTTCCCTTCTAATTCCCACCTTTCCATCTTGGCAGAAAGTGATTTTAGCACTCTAGTTGTCTCATCTGTCTGAAGAGGCAGGGGTGAGGAACTGGATGGGGAAGCTTCAGGCCTCTGCTTGGATGTGTTTCTATCAACAATGTTCCTGAGTCGGTCAACAACCAATATGTTAGATTCTACCTCCACGACTGCATCCTGCATGTGGGCCAGAGTAGTGGCTCTTCTTTCCCTCAATAGGAGGTAGAAATCGGGATCAAAGGCGCTATCATAAGTGATCTTTGCAGAGGCTTCGGAGGGTTTTATCTCAACAGGGATTTTATTGTACATTTTATTGAATCTCTTGGAGAAGTTAGAGACAAACTCTCCTTCTTTTCTCTTTAAAGACCCAAACTCTGTCATGTAATACATGAAGTCTTTTTTATCTCCCCACTGTCTCAAAAAGGAATTATCCAAAGCTTCATTCCCATCAATAGATCAAGGGGGCAGGGCCTTAAACCATTTTCTAGCCTTGCCTTGAAGACTATGGAAAAAATCCTCATCCATACATCTGCATGCATGATAACATTATCATCTGTAAAACATTAAAAGGCTTCTAGGTGTTCTTCTGTAGTTATGTCCCCCTCACCTGTAAACTTGGGTAGTTGCTTGAGGTAACCGTCTGCTGGGAGGGCATTGAGAGGCTGGGGTAACACAAGGGGAGCATACCTAGCGGCTATAATAGCCTCCATTCTGGTCATAGGGGGATTTACTCTTGCCATAGGGATATTATGTGGAGAAGAACTCATAGGAGAAGGAACCCAAAAAGGGGATACTGGGGATGAGCTCCTAAGTGGAATGGGAAACAACAAGGGATTTAGGGAGAAGGATAATGGGCTTAAGCCAACAGATGCTTCTCTTCATGCAGAAGCGGCAACAGTAACAAGAGGAGGAGTGGTAAAGCTAGGAGTGGGGAAATCTTTTGTGGTCCTGGGTCTACGCCAAGGTACAACTTCAGGGGAGAGGGGAGTGAAAAGGGTTTCTTCCTCCAATCCCAGACCAGGGGGGGAGAACTCAAAAGGAACACTCCCAAAATTCAGGAAATGGGAAACTTCAGAAAAAGGTCTGCTAAGAAACTGAGGATGAGAAAATGGAGTTCCTACAGAAGGAGATGGCGGATTACCTGATTCGACGACGAAAGCTTCTCCTTCAGAGGCCTTTCCTTTTCTAAGAACCGCCTCTAGATCAGTTTCAGCTATAGCTAGAGGTAGCTGTGGATGGGACCATGTGTGTCTGCCTCTGAAAGCCACAATTAACATGGCAGGTTTTCCACAGTGGAGTCGTCACGATGGAGTCACTAGGTGCATAGTAGCAATCTTCAAAGGTTCTGATACTTGATGCACCTTCAGAATCAGAGGCTCAATGTCGTTCAATCTCGGGGAAAATTTTCAACTTCGTCCCCTGCAATGGCGCCAGAAATGTTGGCGTCAGAAGTCACCCCTGGATTGCAACAGGAGCAAAGCCCGACGCCCATTAGTTTATGTCACGATTTGTTTATACAAAGGGGTGATCGAATGGAATTTAACTCAAAACAATGTTGTTCTAACTCCGAAACTAGGCCGGACATGCATGGGCAAGTGAGGTCTTATATGAACTTCAGACAGTGAGTTGTAGTGAGGGTGAATAAGGGGGAAGACTTGTATGAGAGAAATGCAAAGCTTTGTCGTAAACATCAGGCTTCTATTAGACTGTAGGAGAAAACATCTAAACGCAAGATCTTCTTACATTCAAATGCAAAAAACCGGGGAATACAACAATGTAACAACAAATCCTTTATCATAATGTAATTGCAATAATTCATGTGAATCAGTCAATCATGAAATCCCTCAATATGAGATGAAAACTAGATGGGGTAAGAAAACTGTCTGTCGTTAAAGAATAAATCTTACATACAGATGCATAACCAAAGAACTAGAGTGTGTGTTAAAACTTTACAATCGGGAGCTTCGCTCTACCAGTGATCCCCTCAAAAATATAAAAAACAAATTATATATACTCCTAAACATTTTCCCATTAGAGGCCTCCTAGACTTTCGAGATGAGGCGTCCCTTCAATCAAATCTAGTTTGCACTCCTCTGTCATATGCCACCTTAATTCTGCATGGCTCGCTCCAGGGGGTAGCTAACCCCCTTAAATGTTGAATTAGCATGCGCAGGCTTCCCTGGTGAGTCGAGGAATCAGCATGGCTTATGTGGAAAGAATCAGTACAGGGGACCATCTCGGGCAGACTTCCCGTCGGGACATCCATACCTTGCAATTAACGAGTGAGGTGAGGTTTCAACTACCCTCTCTCTTCTTCATTTACTCCGAGCAGGTATCAGAGTTGAGATCAAGTTGAACTGGTACCTGGAGAACACGGTGATCCCTTCTGTAGCTATACCCAACATTTCGTCCCTTTGCGCAACTCTTACTATCACCTCCAAGCAACTTCGGGCTGTGACCTTGTGCCTATCTTCAAAGGCACTTTCGATGTTTGGAGTTCATGGATAGGAAGGAGCAGATATTTCCTTTTCAAAGTTGCGATGGGTGAAATGTCAAGAGGGCCTAATGGGTCCCATGCGCCCCTCTCTGATTTGATGGTCCTAAACTAATTTGACAATACTGTGGGCCCGGGTCTGGGATGTCTTTAGTGCTTGACGTCTCGGGGAGATGAAATAGTTGCTCCTTGCACTTCAAAGTTGTGATGGGATAAAAAGCAGAGGGCCTAATTGCACACCATGTGCCCCTACAGGATGAACGGCTAAGATCGCTCTCGGGGCTTCGGGACCCGTCTTGCCAAATGATAAACCTAAGCGCCCCTCCTTCAGGCCTGCTCCTCTGTGACCAGGCACCAAAACTATGGTCCCAATTCTGGGTGCTTTTGGCACTTCGGGGTTCAGGGTTCTGAGATGTGAGAAGACGAGGGACTTTTACCCTTCGAACTCTTGAATGCCGATATGCCGATGTGACTAGATCTTGCGCCACGCGTCACTGGATCGGACGACCCAGATTTTGTCTTGAAATATAGGTGTTTTCTCTGACGCTATACCTCGGGTAACTTGGTAGCCCCGAGATCCCAGTGACCATCGATCAGCTTTATAGATGGGTCTCGACCGCTTGAAAACAAACTTCGCCCGCTCGTTGACTTGTACCCTGAAAATAGATTCTTCCGTGCTGCGCTTGGGCGCTTCTCATGCAACTTGTAGACCTGGGTACTTTTGTGCCTGATGACAAAAGTTGTTGTTAACACTTTGTTTCCCAGTTGCAATTGGAAGGAGGCTCCAACCCCCTAGTTTCTCAAGTTACAACTTGAGGGAAGCTCCAACTCCCCAATTATTTGGCTACAACTAGAAGGAGGATACAACCCCCAATGTTCTCCGGCTACAATCAGAAGGTGGCTACAACCACCTGTCCTTGCCCCATATTACCACCCTGAAGTAGAAGTAGAATGATGAAGCCACTGTCACACTATCACTGTGAGATATACTGCTGTAAACTTGTACCAATAAATCTGAACCATGCATCAAACTGTACCTCAACTTGTAATCAACCTATACCATAAACAAGTGCATCAACCGTGCACCAACTGTGCACCAACCTGTAATCAACCTATACCATACACAAGTGCATCCAACCATGTACCCAGTATGTACCAATCATGTGTCAACTACTCATCAACTATGACTCATCAATATGTACCAACATCATCATCTATACACCTCATGTATGTTCGCCAACTCATCAACTACTTGTCTCAACCATGTACTCAACATGTACCACAACCAAAAGACCTCATCATTTTCATCATCCAAATCTGATTTGTAGCTCTATAATAGACCTGGTGCATATGATCACATTCTTGCAAACCTTCCTTAACTTTAAAAACAAGAGACTAGCATTTTCATCAAACTTTTCTTTAGTCTCACATGCCTAGTTTTGGATTAGTCAACATGTAATGATCCCAAGCCAAATTCTTTCTTGGAATCACTAACTACTACTAATTTATTGAGTTATTAAGTGCATACAAGATTCATCAACACATGAATATCACAATATATTCAAGATGTAGAAGCACAAGCAAAGATCTGGCCTTTTTATTATGAGCAATGTAAGATCAATACAATAGATGGCCGATCTGGCATAAACCTCAGATGGCCGTACAAGCAATAGATATGAGCTGCTACAAAATGCTCCCTACAATACAAAATAAGCCTCCAAAGGCTGGATATACAATGAATACTAAATCAAGCAGATCTAAGCCGCACTAATGCTCAACCTCCAAGCTAGAAAGTGCCCCGTCCTGCTAGAATGCTGAAGCCCTGAATAATTCTGCCCTGCTACCAAAAGTGTCCAATCATCTCAAGAAATATGCCAAATGATAGATCGGGAAACTGTAAGGAAAACCCAGATGTCCAAATTCCCAAATCCACTCTCAAACCCAGTAGATCTGAATTCTTCACTGAATGGTGTGCCCCACTCTCTAACACCTCCTCTATAATAAAAACAAGTTGTCCCTCCTCATCCATGGGAGGTAATGCCTCAATAGGCCTGACATGTTGACCGAGGGATTTATTAAAGCACGAGACATGGAAGACGTTGTGAATTTTGCTACCTTGTGGAAGCTCCATCTCATAAGCTACTGCCCCTATCCTCCTGCTGACTCTGTAAGATCCAAAGAAACATGGCTGCAGTTTCTCTGCTCCGCTTCTTTTAATGGAGTCCTGCCTGTATGGTTGCAACCTCAAATAGACTAAATCACCAACCTCAAAAGTACGATCAACTCTGTGCTTGTTTGCTTGGACCTTTTGCTGGTTTTGCGCCCTCTGTAAATGATCCTTCAATTCCCTGAGAATGTCTTGGCTCTGCTGTATCCAATCCTGTACCATCGGAGCCATGCTGTCACCAAATGCAATCTCCACAAATGATAAAGGATCATAGCTATATAAAGATCTGAAGGGTGACATGCCAATGGACATATGTTGGGTGGTGTTGTAGCAATATTCTCCCAAATGTAACCATCTGACCCATGATTTCTATTGTCCTGCTACGTAGTTTCTGAGGTAACCTTCCACCCATTTGTTGACTATCTCAGTTTGACCATCCATTTGAGGGTGATAGCTAATACTAGGAGTCAATTCTGTACCCACTAATCTGAACAACTCCTGCCAAAATGTACTCATGAATCTGCTATCCCTGTCACTGATGATGGTTTTGGGTAGGCCGTGTAGTCTGAACACCTCTCTGAAAAATAATTCGGCCACCTGTGTTGCACTGAAGTATGTGGCTATGGGAAAAAAATGTGCAAACTTCGTCAACCTGTCTACCACCACGAAAATGCAATCTTTCCCCTGTGCTCTGGGAAACCCAGTGATGAAATCCATGGATATACTTTCCCACTTGTGCTCTGGAATAGGTAAGGGTTGCAACAGTCCTGCAGGGTGCATGTGCTCATCCTTGTTTTCTTGACATGTAGTGCATTCTTTGACATGCTTCATCACATCTTCCTTGAGGCCTTTCCATGCAAACCTTTCTCTCACCTGCTTGTATGTCTTACTGATGCCCTGATGCCCTGCTACTGGTGAGTTATGACATGCATGCAGGATCTTAGC